>JACXGI010018178.1:0-13562 GCA_016801175.1 Esox masquinongy | reverse complement strand
GAAACCAAGGTTGAACTTTTTGGCCATAATTCCAAAAGGTATGTTTGGCGCAAAAACAACACTGCACATCACCCAAAGAACACCATACCCATAGTGAAGCATGGTGGTGGCAGCATCATGCTTTGGGGCTGTTTTTCTTCAGCTGGAACCGGGGCCTTAGTCAGGGTGGAGGGAATTATGAACAGTTCCAAATACCAGGCAATTTTGGCACAAAACCTTCAGGTGTCCGTGAGAAAGCTGAAGATGAAGAGGAAGTTCACCTTTCAGCACGACAACGACCCAAAGCATACATCCAAATCCACAAAAGCATGGCTTCACCAGAAGAAGATTAACGTGTTGTAATGGACCAGCCAGAGTCCAGACCTGAATCCAATTGAACATCTGTGGGGTGATCTGAAGAGGGCTGTGCACAGGAGATGTCCTCGCAATCTGACAGATTTGGAGCGCTTTTGCAAAGAAGAGTGGGCAAATATTGCCACGTCAAGATGTGCCATGCTAATAGACTCCTACCCAAAAAGACTGAGTGATGTAATAAAATCAAAAGGTGCTTCAACAAAGTATTAGTTTAAGGGTGTGCACACTTAGGCAACCAGATTATTGTGAGTTTTTTATTTTTTATATTTCCCCCTCAAAGATTTCAGTTTGTTTTTCAGTTGAATTGTTCACGTTATAGGTCATATTAATTTCTGACATGCTTTATCTTTGTCTCATTCTTTTACATCACAAGAACCTGGCATTTTAACAGGGGTGTGTAGACTTTTTATATCCACTGTAACTCTCAATTACATTGAGGTCTGGTATTTGACCTGTCCACTACAGGGCATTGACCTACTCGTTTTTCAGCCTTCCAGTATGGCTTTGGCTGTATGTTTTGGGGTCATTGTCCTGCTGGAAGGTGAATCACCTACCAACTCCCAGGTCTCTTGCAGACCTCAGCAGGTATCCTTTGTAGATTTCTCTATATTTTGCTGCATCCATTTTGCCCTCTATCTTCACAAGCTTTCCAGGGCTTGATGCAGAGTAGCATCCCCATAACATGATGCTTCCAATTATTGTAGCTCACATGTTTTGTAATAAAGTAATTACTTCTTGATTGATGATTTTTTTTAAACAATTGTCACTCAATTAAAGGTTTGCCCTTTTTGTTCTATGTTGAAAATAATTTTGGAGAGCATTGCATGTGTTTGTTATGTATTTATTATTTCATGTTTGAGTAGAAACTTTTAGGTGGTCATGCGTGACTTCCCTTTTCACCAGAGTATTATAATGATGTCATACATGCCAAACTCACTTAGTCATCTATTAACATGGGAAAGTTCAGAGGAATCACATGAAGTAACACCAAAGGTTGTTGACCTTCACATTAGGAAACGGCTATAACAGAATAGCTGCAAGTCCGGAAGAGGACCCAAGTGAATTTTGCCCACACATCCCAGAAGGATGGTTGGAAAACAAAAAGAATATCCAGGGATCACAACTGGAGAATTGGAGAAGTTAAACACCAATCTTTATCTTATTACACCATAAAACCTGGTTCCAATCAAATTTTTAATGTCTTTTTGAGAACTCTATGCGCTTACATTTGTGGTTTGGTGACAGCAGAGGTGTTCCTCTGGCAACTCTTCCAAATATCTTGTTGGCGGTGAAGGTGGCATGTTTTGGAGACTTGTTGACCTGAAGACTTATCCGTCTTCTGCAATTCTTCAACTGTGACCCTTAGAGATGGTTTTGCAACTTGAGCTGTCCTTGCTGTGTGTGGGGTCAAATCGTGTCCCCTGCTAGGCAGGTTCATCGCAGCTCCAGTTGTTTTACATTTCTTAATTATTGCCCTACTTGTGGAGATGGGTATTTTCAGGCGTGTATATATCTTTTTATAGCCATTGCCTGATTTGTGAAATTAAAACTTTTGTCTCATTTCATTTGCATTTTCTCTAGGCTTTCTTATGTTAATGTAGGACTAAGAGTGTTGAGCCGGTACAGTATGTGCTAGTATTTATAGCCCAGTCAAACAGGACATCATAGGTGACCACTTAAGAATTCCTGAAGACTTAGATTAAACAGGCAGTCTGTAGAATCTGGCCTCAAATGTTAACAAGACTGAATTTAAACAACCGCACGTGTTGCTTCCTCTTTCTCATACCAAATAAGACTGGTAATGTACTAACTAGTCTAGGGTGGTTTAGGGAGGCGGTGTACTACTGCAAGTGTCTAAAGCGAGTATCAGGATACTACAGGTCAGTGCAAACTGATTGACGGATGGGCACGAAAGTTTAAATGGGAAAAGCAAACATTTTTAATGCTCCCCCAGATCTATGCCTTGACACGGTTGTATCTTGTAGGTGTGCGGAGAGTTCCTTGGACTCTGACACTGTGTGAATTGTGGCACCTTATATAGACACACATGTGCCTTTCTAAATCACTTCTAGTCAATTGAATTTGCCAGCGGTGGACTCAAATCAAGTTCTAGAGATATCAAGGATGATCAGAGGACACAGGAGTGTCATAGCAAAACGTCTGCATACTTATGCAGATTTATAGTATATTTTTTAATTTTAAATAAAGTGGCACACATTTCTAAAATTGTGTTTTCGCTTTGTATTCATCAGGATTCATGTGGAGATTGATGGAAAATATATTTATATATTTAATAATTATCAAGTCAGACTATAAAACTAAAAATTGTGAGAAAGTACAAGGGTTCACAGTTCTTTCCGACGACACCACATTATAACATCTGTCTATTCAAGATAATTTATAGGAGTGCGAATTACTGTAACATGCTGTTCTTTTAACTCAAATGTAAAATTCTCATATTTCCAGTTTACGATCAATCACACATTTACGAGCCCTTTTTTATACTGATCTTTTACTAGGGTGAAGATGTTTAACTAGGGTGAAGATATTTAACTAGGATAAAAATCCGCAAAATTCTGGAGGGCACTTTATTTATATAGGTGGGTTGCTCATCTAGGACCTGTGGACCTTTGACTTCAGTGAAGGTTTTGCTACTTCCTATATTGTTTCTTATGAATTCTTATATGCTGTAATCATTTTAGAAGTCTCTTCATTAAAGTTTATTTATACAGATTCACATTATTCATAGACCATCCGACAACCCATAACCGTTACTCAAGTTGAGTAACGGCTATAAACAAACTGCTTAACGTGAATATTACTCTATATGTTAAACTTGTTCATTTTAATATAGCTATTTTAATTTTAAGGCACTTTCCGCTTGATGACTGCAGCGTGAAAACAAATTTAGAGATGATGAGGCAGCTTATGATTAAGTATCTATTTATCTGTAACAATTTACACACATGATCTTCTAAAGCTCGTGTTTAAGAGTGCAAAAGAAAAATCCAGAGACAGAAGCCCATTGGTTATTAAGAGTTTTTTTTAAAGGTGCATTCAATACAGTGTTCTTCCATAGTTTTACATATGAAGGCTCAAGCGTATTTACAGAATGTATATACAGTCCTTATAGAAAAAAAACTAATAAAAATAATCAGCTTTTTTATAGCAGCAAAATAAACTAAATTATAATATTTACAACTTTCAAATGACAAGGCATATAGTACTCTGCAAATACTGTTTTCCCCATTCTTTAATATTTAAGTAACTGTGACTAATTTTAGCAACAGAAAATGTTTTATGCAACTCCATCGTGCTAAAATCAGTTAATCTTATAAAGCTATTTTAACATAAGGGATGTGTGATAGCGTTTTACTATCAAAAGGGGAAAAAGACATTTCTATGTTAAGGTTGTACAATTAAATGTTGGTATTTCAGCATAACCTCAAGCTTTGAAAATAAAGTTAATTGTAAACCAGATGATTGTGGAGACGAATGGAACAGGAAAAAGGTGAGATTGAAATCTACGACATACATTTACACACACACACAATCACATACACGCACTCTCTTCAAGAACCACACCATTAAAACACATTCCGGTCCTCTGATTACTGTAAGATAACTCTCTAGAATTCGTTACTACTGTAAATATATCTCTCTATATTTATAAATCTTTAAATAAAGTGAACTTCTCCATTTTACCAGAAAAGAGCTCAAAAAATAAATATCCACAGTTTAGATGATTCTTTTTTCTTCATACTTTGTATGTGCAAGTTCTGTGCAATGTCAGACACTCTGCCAGTCATAAAACACCAAAACAACTAAGATTTTACATTCATAACTTTTACATTGTCACCTGATGGAACCAAGGAAACTCCATCACCCAGGAGGCCTTAAAACGTAGGCCTCAACTCGATCTCAACATTTCAGAGTCAATGGCAAGAGGTCCAGGAGATCTATCATACACTTCCTTGCATCTTAGAAACACTCAAGTTGCACTTCAAGTATTCACCGTATAGTATTCAAAGCATGGTTGTTCTGTTCAAGACCAAACCAATGCTACGCTTTCTTTAGCTACAAGTACGTTTGTTGTTCTTTATCATATAACTACCACATACATGCATACATCCCCCTATGCATTATATAAGCTCACCCAACTCCAGAGTCTTAACACTTCCAGTCTTTCTTACTGAGGCAGAAAACATTATTGCAGCGATCGTCTGATTAAAAATCAAAGAAATATAATGTATTCTGTTTTCAGTCCAAGTTTGTTTAAAATTTCCTTTTGACATTTTGAAAAGATTTGAGCTCACTGTTTATCTTTAATACTCATTAATAACGGTTAAATTACATTTGCATGAATCTACTTCTATGGATCATGGATCATCGTCAACAAGAGCACAGCGATATTCTCTGTAACTATTTAATATAATCAACATGTAGTGGAAGGTAGCATTGTCTTGTATACCAGGGATGCCAAACATACAGCGGGATTCAGTCCACGAGGAGCTCCAATCCAGCCTGCACGTGGCTTTAATAATGAAAATGAAAAACAGAATATACTTTACAATATGTAAAACCAAATCAAAAATGTTAAAGTTAATGGACCTACTATTTTTCCACTGTGTCCAGCTTGCTAAAATCCAGCAAATGGAAGCTAGACAACTGGGGAATTGAACATTTAACATGACTATGGAAAAATTGAAATTGGGCAAATCCTTGGGACCTTGTTGCCAACTCAATGCGGTCCTCTGGGCAAAATGAGTTTGACACCCCTGTTGAAACACAGCAAACGTGGACAGTTATTGACAGTCCCAGCTCTCAAAAGCTCCGGCCGGCAAAGCCATAACCAGCATATACATAACAGACAGACAAGTTGGACCATAACATTTTAGCCCCAATCTGTTTCACAGAGGAGCTCTACTCCTACTAGTCTCCCCTGTCAGCCCATCATGTCCGATACACAAGAATGCAACACGCAGCCATTCTTGCTTTAGTGTGTATGTACATTATGTAGGCCATTTCTAGCCAACATGGTGTGTTAACATTTAGCTAGGGCTGCTAAAGAACACAGCTCAGCTGGGTGCAACCCACCACGCTTCTCAAACCACGCAGCAACCAGGTGTAAAATGTAAACGAACTACAATGACACTCTTCTATCAAGTCGCATTACTTAGTTATTATTTAGTTAGAACAGCGCTATTCAAAGCTTTTCAGCGGGGACCCAATTTTTTCGGCCAGCATTTCATGGGACGGCATCTGTTTTGTGTGCAAATCTTCTCACGCCTCAAACCCACCCCAAAATTGATTAGGCTGTAAACTAATAAAAAAAAATTTTTTTACATCGTAAAAATAAAAATAGAAGACCTAGCTAGCTATGTGGTAGGACTTTCTATTTGAATTCCTGCACAGTTTAAGTTCTGCTTTCACCCCCTAACTTTCAAATTCACAACTCCTCCTCAACTCAACAAGCAGGCACTGCCACATTTGACAAACATCTAACTAGTATTACTATCTTCAAACAAACAATGACAGTTGAACTTGTGCAACAAGTTACACAATCCATTAACATTGCACTTGAAAGAAGACAAAGAAGAAAAAGACAGATGAAGCTTGAAAGCACTCTGAGGCAGAAAAGCTTCCAAGCTCCTTACAGCGCCTCTCTGCTCCTCCACTTCCTTTGGTATGCACTTCTCTGTGACTTCACTGCAGCATAGAGATGTGTTCTCTAAAACATTTTCTTAAAGTGTTTCTATTCTCTATCAATGGTAATGCCCTTGAGGATGAAATCTCAGATGGATTTTTTCTGAAAGATGAAACGTAGGATCTTTAGGATAAAATTAATTAAGAGGATAAAAATCTAGAAGTAGCGATAGTGTAACTGGTGTCATTACAACATATTATATCAAAACATGCCAGTGTAACAATCAAATCATGACGGAAATTGATTGATTGTACAAGCAATGCCTACCTCCCTTTCACACCCTGGAGATGGGAAGTTGAACCATGAAAGCAACTCTTATGCCTGTATGTTCGGCAACTCAAAGACATTTAAGTCCAAAAACTAAAACATGAACCATACCAGGCCCGGTCACATTTGGTTATGGCAATGTCCTTCTGCACCGCCATGTCAAAGAAAAATATAGAGGGAAATAAACAGAATAATCATGTTCAATCAAAAGGAAGAACATTTTTTTAAAATGATTTGTGTACTAGAAGAATATAAAATCGCTTAGATGTTTTTTTTCTCTTTTCCTTGACCCATACATAGAAGTCAGTGAGTGAAGTGCATGTATTTTCGGAGAGATCCCTGTTCGGCGTGTGAACATTGGTCGGTTGCGTGTGGATCCACTGTCCCCTGTACTATCCTGTCCAGTCGGACCGCCTCGATGGCGGCCCCTGCTGGCCCTGAGAGGAAGAGACGGCTGTCCTCTCCTCGCCACGTCACAGCCCGGAGACTGAGACCCAAAAGAGAGAGAGGCCCCAAATGAAAGAAAAACAAGTAAAAATGAAATCTCCAAAACATCCTGGCCCATCTGTCCCACCGGGAAGGAGCGGGGTAGTCAAACCCGTGCCTTTCAGTGGAAATGGCCAGTGGGACAAAGGGAATGTCAGCTCGTCATCGTCATACGTCGATGTCGTTTGCATTGCTATGGTAACAGTTAGCCCTGACCAGTCCAGTCCACACTGTTGATGATATTGCATTGCTATGGTAACATTATGCCCCCCCCCCCAACCCCACGCCGATGCGGTCCAATCACAGAGTGGACTCGCACTCAACCTCGCACGTAGTGGTGGCGGTGCCTTTCTTCGTCAGCTTCAGAAGACTAGGTTTCTCCGCGACACTGTTCTCGGACGCGGGCGCTGTCAGGGCCCTCTGCTCGCCCTTGGCATCCACGTCGCTGTGGCTCGGGTAGATAACCAGGAACCAGGCGGTGAGGAACCCAAGGAAAGATCCTCCGGACGCCACCATGGGGATCACGCGCACGCTGCCCGTGGCGTCCACGGCCGCGCCCAACGCGGACGCCACCAGGATCTGAGAGATGTACACCTGGCACGACAGGATGGCACAGTCGATGCCAAAACCCCGCTTGGAGTTTCCGGGGCTGTGATGGATGTACTGAATGAGGGGGAGACGTAGAGTCAAATTATTATCAAGTTGTCGTTGTAAAAAAACGCCCTGGAGCCCACAAGCCACGCAGTCATAGAAAATAATAATTTCTTAACAGACTTCGTTACAAGTAAATATTTCTTTACGTTTAACGTATAAACTTGTGTATTTCCTGTTCTGGCATCCTCGGTGGCATACAGGTGTATCTGGCATCAAAGTGCTCAATTTGTCTTGGGCATAGTGTCATGAAAGCTTTACCTTTCTGGAACTTTCCTTGAACTGACTAACACAGCAGCGTACTGCTCTTGGGAGCTTTCATAACAGTCAACAGAGTTAACATCGCCACTGTCAGTTGACATCTTTAATCTGATCTCTCGGATGTGGGTAGAAAACAACATCCTTCAGAAGTTACCGCTAATTTCTAGCGAATGAGATCATGACTATATTTATTAACACATAAAATGTGGATGTCTACCTTGTGGGAACTACAGTACATATATTATTTTCCTTAAAATGTCCTGAGTACTCATCAAGTTGTAGAACAGTGGAAATGTTATATTAGTCTGTATAAACTGGCCTGTCATATCAGTATGTATTAACATGTTTTATTAATGTGCATAAACTGGCCTGTCAAATCAGTAACGTGTTATATTAGTGTGTATAATCGCGGAGTGCCTGTGCACAGCGCTTAGCAAATGGTCTATTAGCAATACTGAGGGTATTAATATGTTATATCAGTGTGCTCTATAGCCCGTTACCTCTTTGGTCTCGTGGTATTGTCCCAGCAGTGCGTAGGGGCAGTAGGAGATGCTCATGGAGATGAAGCCCATGCTGCTTATCATCACCATGGATACGTAGACGTTGGGGAAGATGGCCATGATGGCGGTGCCGACGGAGAAGCCCAGGGTACCCAAGACGTAGATGACCTTGATGCTGAGATCAAAGTTATCCAGGTATTTCTGCAGTAGGGCTGCAAAAAAACAACAACAACAATTTACTAGTTTGTAAGCATCTGTGAATATCTTTTAGACGCAAGGAAAGGAGTGCTTTATGAAGTCAGCAGTCGTCACAGAGAGGTTTAATACTCGGATTCGATTTTCGAAATGTTTTAAATTTATTGAACCTTTATTTTAGCGGGGGGGGTCATCTTATTCCCTGTCCCCATGTGTTTATTCCTCCCATAAACAAATCACACATTTTTGAACAGAAAAAAAGGTTCATGGTCTTGGAAGGAAAAAAAATATGTAACCCCATAATGTAAATGTTTGCATTATATTTTTTTATTTGACCATGATCACTAATAAATACACAAAGTGCAGATGAATTCCCACATTGCCTCTTCAGAAAGCAATTTACAAAACCCTTTTGCCCAAAATTCAAAACATTTGGTTGACTTCCTAGTAGGTGGTGTGGATTCCATGTTATGTCTCAGACTTCATAGAACCCATTTTGACACGAGGCCCAAAGTACGTCCTGTCTCTAAAGCTTAGCAGCCGTGACACAGAACAAAAAAAAAAAACAAGCTTACACACACTTTTATCGTTATCTATATCAATTATTTTGAGTGTTTTTTTTTTTGCCTATGTGTGACTGTCACTTGCACAGATCTCAGCTCACTGGCTTGTCATGCGCCAACCCTCCGCACAAACTTGAGCCCGGTACCCTGTGTGCTCAGTCCTTGTTCACTTTGTTTGTTTGTTCGCTTGTTCATTCATTCATTCATTCAGTCAACTGGGATCTGTGAGCCACCTGAGCAGGAGGCGGCGGTCAAGGCGTAGATTACCAGTCCCCAGCATCCCATCTGAACTCCTTTATTGTAGTTCTGCAGCTCTGTGGAATTACCAGGAGCCTGGAAAAAAGGCGGAAAACAATGGCTTACTTCACTTACTGATATAGAATGGGAGGCTGGTAGCCCTAAGGTTACCCGAGGTTCACCGGTTAAAATCCCAGGTAGACAAGAACATTCTGGTGAGAAGTAATCTAGCAACCTGGCGAAGGAGTTTTTTTGCGTGGTAAATAAAATTGTTTTTTTATTTGTAGAGGACATGGTGAAAAAAAACAAAGACACATTACGCACATTCGCGCCTGGATAAACACTAAGCCTAAGACATAAGTACAATGGGTTATATCACAACCTTGGCAGAGCGGCCGCCTTACCGTGGGGTCTCCATGGTAAATGACCTGGCCCATGAAGTCGGTGTAGAAGACGGCCTCGGCGATGATGGAGAACCAGGTGAGCAGGTGACAGACGCAGAGCCTCATCAGCTCCGGGGGCATCTTCAGCATGGACAGCCACAGCAGGCGAACCGTGGTCTCCGTCTCCACGCCCTCCTCGCTCTCCGTGTCGCCGCTGCAGTTGGTGTTGCCCGACTGGTGACGCGCCCGTGGGTTCTGCTGCTTCCTCCTCTGCCGGCGCTGCGCCTCGTAGATGTCGTTAAGGCTGCGCGACGGCTTGATGAGCAGCGCGGCGTTGGCCCGCCGGTAGCGGTAGCGGTGGGAGCCGATCCGGCCGTAGTAGGAGAAGGTGCAGGACGGCTGGCGGTAGAAGATGTGGCGGCGGCGGCGCATTGAGGCGTTGGTGCTCGCCGAGTTCTTCATGCCCATGCAGGCGTGCCCGTTGGCGCCCTGGCCCAAGCCGTTGGCGTGGGCTCTGCCGTTGGGCGTCTTCTGTTCGTTCAGCTGGTTGTTCAGCAGCGCCTCCTCGCCGTCCCGGTCTTGCTCCTGGAGGAACTGGGACAGCCGGCTGATCTTCTTGGATGTTCTGAGGAGGTCCTGGCTGCCGGCGCTGCTGCTCCGCCGCGGTGGGGACCCGTGGTAGGATGACAGGCGGTCGGCGAAGATGGAAGGCTCGATGTGGCGCAGGAACAGAGCGTCGTGGTCCAGGTGATCCAGTGTGGCGTCGGCCATCTGCAGGACGGAGTCCGACTTGGACCTCGCCATCTCCATGTCCAGGAAGTCCATGTCCCGCAACGAGCGCCGGTCCTCCTCGGCGTTCCCGTAGAAGCCGTAGCGGTCGCAAGGGTCGTAGATGTCATCGTCTCCGACGAGCACCGTGTTTGGGGGGTTTTGACCCTGGGGCCTCCCCGGGGAGCCGTTAACCTTGTTGGCCGTGGTGGAGGCGCCGTCGGCCTCTTCTTCCAGGCGGTCCTGCTGGGGACTGTAGCGCTGCTCCTCGATGCTGAAAAGATGCAGCGCCACGGAGATGGTGAACAAGATGGCGGCGAAGAAGAAGAGGATCTGCTCTTGGGACTTGAAGACCGAGCCCAGGAATGTGTGGGTCCAGTCCAGACCGCCCAGCGCGTAGCCCACCGCTCCCCCACAACCTGACCCGCACACACACACACACACACACACACACACACAGACACACACACACGCACGCACGCACAGAGGCACACAATTAGTGCCTCCAAGTCGGTCTTTATATAGTGAAATATGTCTATGAAGATGTCTGTTCCGTTCATATTTTCCTAACATTACCCTGCTTCATGCGTGTGCAGGTATTAGCAAACACCATAGTATATATGTAAACTAAATAAGTATAGCAATTCAAACTATATCCTTTTCAACATACTACACGTATTACATTTGATTAATGCTTCACTTCTCAAACTGGTGGATTTTTCTCCCCTCCAAATTTCACGGCGGCCAAACGGCGACAGCGGCCGTGCCTCAATGCAACAACCCCCAGCAGTGGAAGACTGAGACCTGTCCTCTGATGCACACACTGGCAAGTGGTTCTTATTCTCATCACACGCCTGCTCGACCAGGAAGGGTTTCCCGGCACACATTCCCGCCACAACTGAGCGTGCAGGCGCCCGACCTGCCGCAGCGACTCGCTAGGGGGCGTGGCCAGGCAAGGCCATCGCCAAACCCACATCCTGCCCATCCACCACGAAAAGTCGCAGAGCAGATTGAATTAAAACGGTGCCCTACCGGAGGAGAAGGCGTGTATGTTGAGGGCCATGTCCTGTTCGTCTGTGTCTGCCACGTCCAGCAGGTAAGCCCTTATCGGACCCTCCGTGGCGTCGGCGCTGAAGTCCAGCACCACCACACCCAGGACCGTCAGCACGATACCAATTGGCTGGTTGTTCGGCACGTCGCCGATGGCGAGCCCTGGAACACGAGCAGAGTGTTAAAGAAAAGGCAGATTTCACAGATTAAAGAGTCATTAAAGAGCAAATCCTTTTGAAGACTAAAATAAGAGAGGAATCAGATTCTGATTATTTGCAAATGGGTGCACAAACAACCTGGCAGCAACCGCCCCTGGATCACCCCAGTACCACCCCAGGATCATCCCCGGACCACCCCAGGAACACCGCAGGACCACCCCAGGACCATCCCCGGACCACCCCAGGACCATCCCAGGACCACCCCAGGACCATCCCCAGACCACCCCAGGACCATCCCCGGACCACCCCAGGACCATCCCAGGACCAACCCAGGACCACCCCAGGACCATCCCCAGAACACCCCAGGGCCACCTCAGGACCATCCCAGGGCCACTCGAGGGCCACCCGAGGACCAACCCAGGATAGCCACCTGATTCTAGTTTTGGTTTGATATGTCTAATACAGGGTCAGATCATTAAGGTACTTACTTAATAATGCCCTATAACAGCATAAATACAATGCAAGGTACGGAAAACTGTCTGCTGTCCTTTATTAACATTTTATATTGTATATTTATTATTTGTATGGTCTTCTTTCTAGCACTGACCTTTGCCAATAACTAAGTCATTGATTAGAATGCACTTACTACTAAGCTCTGTGGTTGTTTCACCTAGCTATTTTAAAATGTTTGCACTTACTGTACTGTAAGTTGCTCAGGATAAGAGCGCCTGCTAAATGACTAAAATGTCATGTAAATTTAAAACTATTAGAGGATAGAAACTGGGGCACGTTATTTCTGACAGATTAAGGTCTACAGGTCCTATAGCACACACACAGACACAGACACACACCATCTGAGATAAAAGTTAAATTGAAATGTGTTGAAAAAAATGTAATAAAAAAAATAATGGCCTAGAGTTGTCCAGTGGTCCTCCATGTTGAGCTAGAGCTGATCAGACACGGGTTGAACACTTTCAGAAAACCTCAGGCCTCTTCACAGGAAGAGAAGGACTTTGCCCATAGAGGCCATTTCATTCCAATGTAGTTTACATATTGATTGGTGATATCCAACTCTGCAACTCTAAACATGCAGCTGAATCAAGATATAGATTTTGTGTGTCGACATCCCTACATTTGCCCATGTAAATCAATACCGGATTATTGGGTTACGATTATGGCATGCAACTGCATTAACACACAAACATGCCAGTACACTCACCCACGCACACACACACACACACACACACACACACACACACACACAAACTACATCAGTGGCATTAATACTAACTTTTTCAGCATAAGCAAATTGTCTTATTGCTTATGTTCTTCGCCTACAAAAACGTAAGTAAAAATTAATGTGTCTGATTTCTTAAATTGGGTTACCTTCATCAATAAACGTGCCTGGAATTTAGCTCAAATCTCGACGTGTCCAAATATGTACACAAATATTACACAATTTGTGTGCTTACTTTTTGACATGACTGTATGTCTACACATGTTTGATGAGAACAGACAAGTTTGATGAGAACAGACAAGATGAGAACAGACAAAGCTTCATTACTGCACTGTCAGTGTCAATAGTGTCAATGCAACAGCTGGCCCACTACTTGTTCCACTTGGAATCCATACACTTAGCAGTACACTCCCATTAACTGCTTCCATCACAACACTGAGCCCAGAGAAATTCCCCATTCTCCGCCCAGACAAAGAAACAAGTAATTATTCACACATTCACATTAAAAGAGGAAAAGCCACCCAGAGCACAGGAGGAGGAAAACAAGTGTTAACAGTTGAGCAAAGAACAAGAAAGACTCTTTTTGTAGCATTTCGGTCTGCACTGAGCCTGTAGCCCAGCCGGTCAACGAACGTAGTAAGCAAACCATTTGTTTCTGACAATGGAGTGACCGGCGGGCCGAGGCGCAGGGAGCTCACGCTGGAGACAGGAAGCGGCTCCAGATAGGCAATGAAAGGTAAGAAAG
>JACXGI010018177.1:0-13559 GCA_016801175.1 Esox masquinongy | reverse complement strand
AGGCCACTATCAGAGCAACCTGGGCTCTCATAACACCTGAGCAGTGCCACAGACTGATCGACTCCATGCCACGCCGCATTGCTGCAGTACTTCAGGCAAAAGGAGCCCCAACTAAGTATTGAGTGCTGTACATGCTCATACTTTTCATGTTCATACTTTTCAGTTGGCCAACATTTCTAAAAATCCTTTTTTTGTATTGTTCTTAAGTAATATTCAAATTTTCTGACATACTGAATTTGGGGTTTTCATTAGTTGTCAGTTATAATCATCAAAATTAAAAGAATTAAACACTTGAAATATATCAGTCTGTGTGGAATGAATGTATACATTATAAAAGTTTCCCTTTTTGAATGGAATTACTGAAATAAATAAACTTTTTGATGATATTCTAATTATATGACCAGCACCTGTATGTATATATATATATGTGTGTGTGTGTGTGTGTGTGTGTGTACCTCATATATATTTAGCCTATTTTTTTCCTTAAGCTTTTTCCCCACTGGTACCTCGTGAATTTCACAAGCACATTAACGAGCAACCAGCGGAAAAAAGCAGAGGTAATAGAGTCAAGGCAACCAATTTGAGATATATGTGAGGCAGCTGAGCAAAAGCACATGATCCAGAGGGCTAGAATGAGACAGAGGATGGCAAGGCTACATCGTGTGTTGGCACTTGTCTTTCTCAATGTAAGTGATGGAATAACCACCAAACCATTTTACTTAAGTAGAAAACCTTAATGGAAACCCCAACCATCTCATGAAGTAAATTCCTTACTGGAGTTTCCTATTGGCAACGGCTTGTTTCCAATTCCACGGGCTTAATCAGAACAGTTTAAAAAGATCCAAATCATCTTGGACCATAAATTACACAGTATAGCAATGACAATCAACCAATTTACAATGAGTTAAGGTGTTTTGAATGATCAGTTATGAACATTTATAAACAACACAATGTGGAATAATGGTCTAAAACCGTTTATTGAAAAAAAATAAACAGAATTATTTTCAGAAGATGGTGGACATCCATGCCTGCAGCATCCTGTGGCTGTAATCACCCCCATTCAACAGCCTGTAGCTGGTTGGGAAATTTACTGGACCTAAATCCAAGGTTGCCAACACACACAAACACACAGTGGGCTCCTAAGTCTGAGATCACTACCAAGTGCTCTGTTTTCAACACTGATCAAAGACTTAGACTTATACATAATGAAAACAGATCTTGGTTGTGGACTTAAATAACAGTAAATAACATTACCAAATAATGTAACTGTAGAACATTTCTACATCATTGTGTATACCATCAGGATGTGTTGAGGCCCAGTTCACCATTATGTATACGACCAGGATGTGCTGTAACTTCTGGGATATCAGATGCGTTCTGGCAGGCCAAGTCACCAACCCATGCATCCTCGATAAAAGGGGCGGATCAAGAACGCATCTGGGCATTTTAGGCGTTCTTGGTAACTTGCGTTTTTTGGATTGGAACAGTACTTGGGCCATGAAAGATGACGTCAAACGGGTTCACGAGAACACAAGAATGGACAAAAATGCAGATTAATAAACAGCAGTCATCTGATTGCCCTGACAGCCTGGCGGCTAACACTGGGAATTCTATAGAGCTATGGCACAAGCCTGTCAGCTTTACTACTTTTCCAGCCCATGAGTGTTTAGATCACCTCACAAAACATGAACAACAAAAGCATGCAAACACACTGCAAGTCTTAGGCACCTGTGACCCAGATACAGCACCCGCTGTGTTATTTACATCGTAAAAACAGTGACATCCCTGCCGGAGCTGAACTTTGGGGATGTGTACATACCTTGTGGAGAATCAATCACCTTACACTGCTACCAAAATGAAAGCATACAAAAGTACAGATAACTATCTGTACATTCAATTAGGGTGGGTCTAAAATGAAATTGTTTGGGTGGTGAAGGAGAAGAAATTCTTCATTGTCAAAGTGAAGTTGAGTGCTAATTTAACTGACTAAACTGACTGTCCACCTTTGCTCTCTTGCCAAGTGGGCTTGCATCGCCACTGGGATGCCCTCCCTCCAATGCCGTTCGGGGGCGGAGTCACTGGCTTGTTGTTGTCTCTCCGTTGCGCCCATCGTGCAATATAGTTTAAACACTCCTGACAATACTGGGCCCTCATTTCAGGGTGGTTGCAGTTGGTGGGTGTCCCTTTGGTTGATGCTTAGTAATGTGGGTGGATTGACTTCCTGCCGGTTGAGCCCTGTCCAGGGCCCCACTGTGTCACTGGACCCCGCTGTCTCAGCCCAAGGTCTTACACTGCTATATTATTGTGCCGGGGGTGTAGGGTCAGTTCTCCTTCTCCACTGTAAATCCTTGTAGATCTAAGGAACGCACTTTCTACATTTTCCCTGTCTCCTGCCCTGTTTAAACTTAGGAGGACATGAGGTCGTGGCCCACACCTCCGGACTACCAGGCTTGAAAGACTCGTTGCTGTTCCTGTCCAAAGTCCTCCTGGTTGTGTTGCAGATCAAGACGATATCAGATGATTTCCTGCTGCCACTCTGCTGACCCCCCCCACCCCCAACCCACATGCATTTATCAATTATTACAACTTGTACTTTTAAAATGTTCACCTGGCACAGCCTGAAGAGGACTGGCCACCCCTCTGACCCTGGTTCCTCTCTAGGTTTCTTCCTAAATTTCAGTCTTCTTAGGGAGTTTTTCTAGCTACTGAAATTCAACACTGTTGTTTGCTCCTTGGGGTTTCAGTCTGGGTGTTTTGTAAAAGCACTTTGTGACAATTGCTGTTGTAAAAAGGGCTTTATAAATTTGATTGATTGAATTTGATTGAGGGGCCCACAAAGACTGCCTATGTACAGGGCCCAGAATTTTGTGCTACACCCCTGACTACGCATGCTTATCCAGTTAACTCTGTAGCTGGTTAGATAACTGATCATTACGCTTCATTGTTTGGGCAAATAAAGAATATATTTCTCTTTTTTTTAATTTAATGTGAAAGTACAGCATCTTTTTCCGATGGGATTATCAGATGGATGAAGTGAAGGTAAGAGGAATACGGTGCACCAAGAAACAACAAGAGAACAATTTGATTATACTTCATTGTACAAGTCTGTATAAAATATAGCTTATAAACCTAATAGTAAAAAGTAGCAAAATTAAATTTGCAAGCAAGGACCTTAATATATAAGCAAAATGTAATTATAGGATTTGAAGACTTGGGTAGAACCAGAGTCTATTGATGGGTCGTTCGTGAACAAACGCCTCGTTTTAAATGGCTCTTTTTGGTGAACGTTGCGAACCGAATTGCACTAGCAAAAAGAGCTGCTCATTTGGCTCCTTCATTTCCTTAATTTTTAACATCAAGCAGCATGTACATTCAGATACGGTGACACATTATTAAGTTAAGATTGTTAATCTGCACTACAGAATCTATAAATAGTTCGGAGGGCAAGTATTTCTGATCCATGTGAAATATTCCAGTAGGGTAATGTCGGGAAAAAAAACAGGCAATCTAATAAATGCGAAAGGTAAGATACAAAGTGTTTGAACATTAATTTTACACTAAAATAATTTGAGCATACCTTTCTGCCTTTGAATTTGCACTTTTTTTCCATTGTTTGGAGTTACTTTGAAGCATTTGGTTGTTTTTAATCACTGAAACTAACCTGTATATGTAAACTTGTATACACAGGGCCCAGCTGTAATAGAGACCTTGGTCTCAGTCTGTGTTCCTTGTTGAAGGTTTAATAATAATACAATTTTATATGAAGAGTCGTTAGGGAACCAAATGATCCAGCTCTTTCAGGTGAATGGAGCCAGAAGAGCCAAAAAGACTTGAGATGCCCATCACAATCAGAGACCTCAGAAGTCAGGAATTACACTTCCAGCACATACTGACCCAGTACAACCTGTTCCTGTTTTTTTAACCATAAGTATCAATGAGCCAATAATCTGCCAATACAGTCTCCAGATGTCTTATAAACTGATTATTCAACTCCTCCTTTATGAAGTCTCTCCAACACTTCTAGTAGCCATGTGGATTTACTGGAAAAGCCAATAAACACCAATTTACCCATCCACATTAGACTTAAAAGATTTTAAGTGCTGGAAAATCTTCCTCCTGTTTGGAAAATTAAGGGATTTAGTCTGAATCCGCAGTATACAAATTAACTTAATTGGCCTGTTAATACCTTAGCAGTTCATGACTCATATTATTCTTCAATCAAATTCATCACCGGGAGCACACAGCAAGATAGAGAACAGATATCATGGTTTATGAAACAAACCTAACCTGTTACTTCTGTAGAAGTAAATGCATTATAAAAGACAAAAAATATATATAAATTCAGATGAAGCGTTGGTCCAACATTTCATGAGCTGAAATAAAACGATTTCCCATACTCACATCTGTATTCCCACTCATGAGAAACCCATTGATAAGGACCTAGTGGTTTTATTTGACTTCTCATATCAAATCTAACTCAGTAAAATCTTTGAATATATTTTTTAGTGTTTATTATTTTATTATAAACAAACCATCAATACATAATCTACAAATCCTAAAGTGGATCTGTATAATAAAGTATGTGCAAGATATACATCAAAATATCTCTCCAATAATATACAGTAATTGAGGATTGTGACCAGTCATGGTTTGTATAATATATGTAATGGGTAACTGGTCATATCCTAGTCTTTACACCACTGTTCCTTGTGGTTCAGTCTGTAATGGGATCATATAAGATCAGTCTGTAAAGATCAGTCTGTAAAGGGGTCATATGAGATCATATAAATCCAACAAGTGGAGTCCATTTCTTCCATACCAGTGTCCTGGACGTCTCATTCTCAGGTCCTTTTGACCATGTTTTGTGTCAACAGAATCGACATCACCAGATTCACAAGTTCCATGAAATCCATGGTGATGTTGTTGGATGTCATTTGGTGGACAATCTTAACCAGAGCAATATCCAGTTAGTGCACTCATCTTAAGATAACTCTGGGTATTGTTTAATCTGTAAACTACGAAATGAATGTGAAGCCTCCAACTGCTTAAAAAACTGGAGTCTATCACATTAACCTTGTAGTGGACAGAAATAATCCCACTACATCCAAGCCAATGAACATTACATCACTCTTGATTTTGATGAATGTCAAGGAAATGGTCACCTGATTCTGAAGCAGAATAATAGTATGTATGTTGAGTTCATACAAAAACATTTGAGTGATAAACAATTTTATTTAAAATTGTATTCATGAACTCTATGAATAAATCCTGACAGGTGAATTTACCTGTTCTTTTTCCCACTAACAGCACAGGTCCACCTGCACCAGATTCCTACAATGGAAACCTCAACTCAAAAACCATCATAGAAATCTCTTAACAATGCATGTCATTCATCTCCTAACCCCAGTTATATGAAGTACTGGGTGGGGGAGTTTACATACCTCTTTAGGAGCTTCTGGGTTTAGTGGGTATGTGTTTCCAGGCTCGTGTGTGTCTTAAAATACAAGAATTAACAACAAGACAAAAACAATCAGTATTCAATGATGACAGGTAGACAGTGGAACTAATCATTTACAAAAACATAATGCTGGATAAGTGACAAGTGTTCATTTGTAGGCAATCAAACCAACTACTGGAACTGGAACCTTAAAAATACCTGAAAATGATCTTACCTGATTCAGATCTTTTTTTTACAAAATAATATCCGCCTCCAATTCCAACTATAATCAGAACTAGTATCAGAACAGATACAATAACAGCTATAGGAGATGAGGTTTGTGGTCCACATTCAGAATCTGACTGATGAGTTCCAGGTTTAATTTGCTGAAGGTTCAGTGTGGCACATCTATAATAAGAGAAAATAGGCCAAAGGTAATGGACAATGTGGTCAACCAACTTACAGGGTTACATTTCTGTTTGTTTATTATTGTACAATTGTATGTATCTTTTGAACTTACTGTTTGTGTGGTCGGCAGGAAGAAAATGATCCATCTGAATAGGTGTCACCAGTGCAGCTATCACACACAGTATCTGTAGATTTTGTTGCTGCATAAATACAAAGTTAATTAATTAACCTTTAAATTTATGGGAATTAATGTTTCCAAGTAGTCATACACATCACCAAAGTGTGCAGTGTGGTCAATACTAACGAATGTGCACTTGTGTCTAAACGTTCATGGTCGTATATTTTATATTTAGGGGTCGTATTCACAAATTAGTTGATCTTACAACTAGGAGGACTCCTAAACAGCATAAGGTTCCTAGCTAAGAGTTTCCTCTTAAAACCTATTCACAAAGACGAGTTTTACTAAGGAATGGGGAGAAATCTTAAGCTAAGAGAAAGGGCGGGGTTGACCCCGTTGCTAAGGAAGATGTGTTCCATGAACAAGTTTAATTACTATGCCCACAGTGATTTGCTGATAGGGGAGGGGTCTCTGTCAGTGAGTTCATCAAAGCAATACTGTAGAGGGATGTGTCATTAGATTAGATTCAACTTTATTGTCATTGAACAAGTACAGTACAACGAAATGCAGTTAGCATCTAACCAGAAGTGCAAATAGAAGAGGGCAGAAACATTTACAAGTAGGCCTATATGTATTTTACAAGTGGAATGTATAGATGTGCAATGTGGGCAAATGCAGTACAAATTGCAATACTAAATGTGCAATTAAGGCAAATAGAGGAGGGCAGAAAATGTACAAGTATTAAGTATGGTGTATGTTACAAGTGGGATAAATAGTTGTGCAGGTACAAATGGCAATTCTAGATGACATTCTAGTCATGTTGTCATATTGAAATAAAGATATTCAAATAAAAGTGTAGTTTTTTTTCTCCCCCAATTTCACTGCACGTTCTTGTGTCACCACTACAACAGTCCTGTGGGTTTGGGAGAGTCGTAGACTCGTGAGCTTTAATCAGCCAACCCGTCAGAGGAAACATTCACTAACATTGCCTTATTCATAGCTAGGTTAAAGGCACACGTCCCGCTAGAGACGTTGCTACAACGCGGAATTCCCCTATGCCAATTACTTCCCCGCCAGACGACCCAATACGCGCCACCCCCCTGCCACAATCGCCGAACCCGTGGCCATAGCGAAGCAGCCCACTGCGCCATTCGGGAGGCCCCAAATGTGAAGTTCAATGTTTAATGATCTACACTGCACCTCTGTGAGCTGAGCTAAACACATTTCTTGTCAAATGACTTGTTCATGTCATGTACTTTTCAAAAATAATTACCCTTTCATATTCTTCAACTAAGTAGGCTACTTTTGGTATGGATTACACAACATTCCCTTAAACTTCTGGGATACTATTTTCAGCGTACTACGGTTTGGGACATATTAATCAGCCATACTATATACACGACACATATATTGTGTAATTCGTTGAGAACAAAATGATGTAACAACGGCCAATGGAAACCAAAATCACCAACCGATTGAGGGCTGGATTCAAACTCACACCGAAAATTAAAGTGAACAATTGAAATCACAGGCTGTTCCAACTTCCGTGAATTTCATCAGCGCAAAAATGTGACTCAGTATTGTGTATGGCCTCCGTGTGCCTGTATGCACTCTCGACATCAGGAGCATGCCCAGACATTGTTGCGAGTGCATACAGGTTTCCATTGAGTTGTTACGTCATTTTGTTCAACAAATTACACAACGTACAGTAAAGAATTTGATATATTTCGTTCATCGAGACCCAATGTGTATTTTAAGTGTTCCCTTAATTTTTTTGCTCAGTGTATAATGGGTAAATTGGGTCATACAAAAACGTATACTTCTCCAATTCAATAATCAGTCGTTCGTCGTCCATCATCAACTTTTACAAGCTTGGTGTCAGCTAACACTCCAGAAAAAATGCTGATGAAAGTAATACCAGAAGTCCACAGAGCTAAAACAAACATTTACGAAAATCTGTATTTTTTCCCTACATAATAGGCCAATATGAGTTACCATCATTTGTATGAGTTTTTACACCCGATTGTATGAGTCAATACACCCGATCCGCCCCCAAAATCATTATGTTTCTTGTTATTTCAATTCACAAAACAAAATGAACACGCGCATCGGCCATCGAGAATTGAACCTCTGCATTTCGTGAAGCTTGTATACTGCCATTGGACGTGACGCAACGCGAGCGGTGTCGCAGCAGTCATGTATTTGAAAGGGGGCATTTCATAACAGTTTACGGCTGATGACAACGCTAAACGCTCGATGGCTGTAGTGTAGCTCCCACGGCAGTCAGCCTGAGCCTGCTACACAACACAAGAAATGGACAGCAACGTTTTGAAAATATAAAATGTTGGTATGTGCGCGGGGCAGAAAAAAAGAGGAAAATAGCGTGAGTGTTCTTAAGTAGCTTAGCAGGTGCGGCTACTACTTGTGTCATAAACGTCGATAGCAGCTGCGGCTATTACTGAATATGATGGTTTGACAGTCACATTAGGAAGTGCTTTCCCGGACCTGGACCATCACGAACGGCCACCGGACAGAGGTTAGGAAGACACTGATTCAATTCCATCATGTCGTTCTTCTAACAACACGCATGTTGATTACAATGACGGCAATGTTGATTATGATGGTGATGGCGAAAGTGCTACTGATAACAAATTAGCGATGTTGACGTTAACTCTCCTCTGGCTTCCCAAAAAAGGCTCTGACTGTATTGACACCGAATATAATGCCTGATCAAGGTATATGTGTCCCTCCCCGCTGACAGACAAGGAAAGGTGCAGCATAGTGAGAAATGGAAGGTAGGCCTATATGAATGCACTTGATTGTTCATGATTAAGAAACCGTACACTTGAACAAAGTGGCTAAGTGCTTCATGCTTCACTGTAGTCGTAGCTGAAGGCAGTATGTACCCTTCATATGAACATTTTTAAACTAATAGATTTACTCTACTAAAAAGGGCAGCGAAGAAAGTGTCTTTGGAAGTGGCAGTTCCGTACGACAATAAACAATGAAGGTATGTACAAAATGTTGCCGGATAAGGTCCTTTGATAAGGACAATAAGGTAAAACAGATGATGTTGGGGCCTCAACCATTTTCTGACTTGGGCCCCCAAATCACTAAAACCTCCACTAAAAAAGAGGTTTAATAAAATGCGCCATGACAGGCACTCAAAATTAATATTTGCTTTATTTGCTTGAGTATAAAGTTAAATTTTACTTTAAAATGAAACATGTCACAGAAGCGCAGTGTAGATCAAACTTTTAAACCTTCCAAAATTGCGGAGAAAACATAAGGTTATTTCCTTAGGTTGATGTACTTATCCGACCAATGGTATTGATTGTAGCAATGATTGGTCAAGAGTAGAAGGTCCACCCATCTCTTTCTTGGGGAGTTAATTTTTTACAAAGGAACCTCGAAACACAAAAACTCTCCTCGTCGTAAACCTGTCAAAATTCAGAGAGTGCGAAAAAAAGATCTGCATTTCAGACGGTAAATGCTCTTGTTGTAAACCGGAGTATAAAATATGCTAGCAATTCAAGTTCAATTCATACAAAAGTTTGGTTACAGAATTGCGACTTTGTAAAATGTGTTCAAACTTCATTGGACCAGATGCACAAACTTTCGAACATAAGCTTGCAAGCACAAACCTATATGTAGGCTACAGGCTTGCAAAATGTAATTACAGATTTGAACATCAGGCTTGCGACCACGACCTTCAATATACAACCATGCAATTTTAGATACAAGTGCACAAACATTTGATATGTTTAATATTGCATACAATACATGTTCACATTGCAAAGTGTCTAGTTTTGCCCTTAAGAAATACAGCAATCACACTTATTTTGTTTGGGACACAACCCTGGACAATCAGCTTTGGTATATAATATGATCTTACAGTGTTAAGCGTTACATGTCAGTTCTGAGAAAAACATTATAATTCTGGTTCACGTGAACATGAGTGAATTCAGGTGTGTTCCGCAGGGAATTCTTCACAATAGACAAACAGGCTCAACATATTCAGAACCCAGGATATGATTGTCATGTAATCTGACAATTGTACATAAGTGATAATATATATAGACACAGTGCAATTTTCCACCTACTGTGTACAGGTACAAGTGTTAAGGGCTACGACTGGAATCATAACTTGAGATGTTCACTTAAAGCTGACATCTCCACTCTGCAACACTGACTCAAACGTCCTCCCTTTAATGCACATACTATGTAATAACAACACTATGTAATGTAATATTAGCATGAAAACAGGCCTACCTTTCTGTCTGATGTATTGACCAGGTTCACAGCTGCTGTGTCTCTGGGCTGCTTTACAACCATCCTTAGTTGGGTCTGTACAGTAGAACCCCTCCAGTGGCTCACAGACAGTGTCTGATGAAGGTCTACATGGCTGTTTTACCATCAAACCAAAGCCTGGGTCACACTGTGTACATGCTGTACATGTAGTAAGACCATTGGGTTCATCAAGGTAGGTGGAGCCAATACAGGGGACACAAGAAGTACTTGTAAACTCTGTACAATGTTTATAGACCCGGTTTCCTGTGGGACAGAAGTCAATATGTCATTGATAGATTGGTATTAACAATTATTTTTTTTACAATAATCCATTTAATATAAATAGATGATCCTTACCTGGTGAACACATCGGACAACATTCACCACCTATTCTGTACTCAGCTGGATTACAGGGAACAGAGGACTTGACGTTTTCAAGATTCAGCATTAAAATGCCAGACTGTAAATAAAGAAAATGTCATCACCAGTCATGCTTCATTTTTTTTTGTCTACTGTAACAGATGTATTCCGGTATCACACAGGCCACTAGGAACATTGAAAAAAAGTGTCAAAATAAGTGCAGTTTATTTTTAGGAGTGATTCAAGTTTGATTAGTTCTGCAGATTTTCATGTTCTTCTCAAATTTCGTACATGTTACGGAAACTTATGTTACCTTTTTCCCACTACAGGCCTTACCACTCAAATCAGATTGTTTTTTTCTAAACGCGATTTGGAATACTGATCGTTCAAACAGCATTTAACAAGGGGCCAATTCGAATTTGTCTGCATTCGGACAGTGACAGAATTAGCCTACATTTAGGCTTCAGTATATTTGTAGATGTATTTCACAATTTGTTGAGGTAAAAATGTAAGATGCCTGTATGGATGTCTACCAATATATGTTAATATAATCATCAACAATCCACTGAATTACAGATCAAGACAACTTTAACGACACCCACTAATACATTTATATTAGTAATTCTACCAGCTGATACAACTGTGTACCGACAGCAGTTGCTCAAAAGGAAAATGACTAAATGTCAAACAGCAAAAACAACTAAATATAAGAATCCACAATCTGCATTCGATGGTAGTTGTCATAAAGTGAGGGAAAAAATTATTTGATCCCCTGCTGATTTTGTATGTTTGCCCACTGACAAAGAAATGATTAGTCTATAATTTTAATGGTAGGTTTATTTGAACAGTGAGAGACAGAATAACAACAAAAAAATCCAGAAAAACTCATGTCAAAAACTTTATAAATTGATTTGCATTTTAATGAGTGAAATAAGTATTTGATCCCCTCTCAATCAGAAAGATTTCTGGCTCCCAGGTGTCTTTTTTACACGTAAAGAGCTGAGATTAGGAGCACACTCTTAAAGGGAGAGCTCCTAATCTCAGCGTGTTACCTGTATAAAAGACACCTTTCCACAGAAGCAATCAATCAATCAGATTCCAAACTCTCCACCATGGCCAAGACCAATGAGCTGTCCAAGAATGTCAGGGACAAGATTGTAGACCTACACAAGGCTGGAATGGGCTACAAGACCATCGCCAAGCAGCTTGGTGAGAATGTGACTACCGTTGGTGCGATTATTCGCAAATGGAAGAAACACAAAAGAACTGTCAGTCTCCCTCGGTCTAGGGCTCCATGCAAGATCTCACCTTGTGGAGTTGCAATGATCATGAGAACGGTGAGGAATCAGCCCAGAACTCCACGGATTGATCTTGTCAATGATCTCAAGGCAGCTGGGACCATAGTCACCAAGAAAACAATTGGTAACACACTACGCCGTGAAGGACTGAAATCCTGCAGCGCCCGCAAGGTCCCTCTGCTCAAGAAAGCACATGTACAGGCCGTCTGAAGTTTGCCAATGAACATCTGAATGATTCAGAGGAGAACTGGGTGAAAGTGTTGTGGTCAGATTAAACCAAAATCGAGCCCTTTGGCATCAACTCAACTCGCCGTGTTTACGGGGGAGGAATGCTGCCTATGACCCCAAGAACACCATCCCCACTGTCAAACATGGAGGTGGAAACATTATGCTTTGGGGGTGTTTTTCTGCTAAGGGGACAGGACAACTTCACCGCATCAAAGGGACAATGGACAGGGCCATGTATCGTCAAATCTTGGGTGAGAACCTTCCCTCAGCCAGGGCATTGAAAATGGGTCGTGGATGGGTATTCCAGCATGACAATGACCCAAAACACACAGCCAAGGCAACAAAGGAGGGGCTCAAGAAGAAGCACATTAAGGTACTGGAGTGGCCAAGCCAGTCTCCAGACCTTAATCCCATAGAAAATCTGTGGGGGGGAGCTGAAGGTTCGAGTTGCCAAACGTCAGCCTCAAAACCATAATGACTCGGAGAAGATCTGCAAAAAGGAGTGGGACAAAATCCCTCCTGAGATGTGTGCAAACCTGGTGGCCAACTACAAGAAACATCTGACGTCTGTGATTGCCAACAAGGGTTTTGCCACCAAGTACTAAGTCATGTTTTGCAGAGGGGCCGAATACTTATTTCTTCAATAGAAAATATGATCACTCTGACAATTCTTTGCATTTTTCCATGAATGCTCAGATATACAAGGCAACACAGGATACACAGTATGTATGAGCAACTCTACCAGCTCAGTGTCCACACGTAACAGAAAGGACAATGGAAAACATGACAACATGTGTGGAACATTAATATTCCCTGAATGCAGAATTAACAAAGACAACATTCCAGGACCACACAACAGTCTGTAGAAGGTCACTAGAATACCTTTAACTTACAATCCACATTAAAACTGGAAACTTCTTCATTGTTCTTCACTCCTCTCCATTTCACTGGAGAAGATACCCAACCCTGGATTCTTGGGACGGTTTGAACATCCCTTGTCTTCAATGTTCATGTAGACTTTAAGTCACAGACAATTAAAACCTGTTGGAAGACAGACAGAGGTTGATTTTCAGAATGGGAGTGAGGATTCTTCAGAAACCCTTTTGTGACTAAAAACAAGTCAACCACAAAAGCTAAGATAGTTTATTGAAGCTGACTGTTTTTGACACCTAGATCTCCTAAGTAGTAAAGTGTGTGTTTGTGCATGTGGGTTTATGTAACGTTTGGGGTGTTCCCTTGCAGGCTAACTGTCAAGTATAATTTAGCTGTGTTTCAAAGAATTTCTAAGAGAGTCCCAAACTACCGTTCCATGTCTTTTGACACTCGTGTCACTTTTGTCATGTCCGTGTTCAGAAACGTAAGTTTAGACCAAGCATGAATTTACATATTTAATTTAGTTCCAAAGAACAGATTAATAAAA
>JACXGI010018176.1:0-13559 GCA_016801175.1 Esox masquinongy | reverse complement strand
CACACACACACACACACACACACACACACACACACACACACACACACACACACACACACACACACAGGAAGATAGCGCTGAATTGGCTACATTGGGATTTCACCCCGTTGCTACGTGAGGCATCTGATGCTAAAGCAGTATGATGCTCAAACATCAGCTGTTTAGAGGGCATGAAGGAGTAGTAGGTTTCGATGAATGCATTAGGATCTGTGGGACTTGGAGTAGGAGCAACATCTCCACCTCGAACAGACAAAAGGTTAACAACTGTATGTGAGTATTGCCTTTAACTTTAGGTTGGAATCAAGAAAGGATAGAGGTTTCTGCGAGGAAAAATGTCTATGTGAAGGGTTGCGATTGGTATAGAACAGAGGTAAGAACCGTCACTCTTGGAGGGACAAAACACTTCAGTAATCTATTTTTCTACCTGGTAGTTAATTGCACTCACCTGGCTTCCCCAGGTTGGAATCAGTCCCTGATTAGGAGAGGATGAAAACCCAAAGTGTTTCGGCCCTCCAGGACCCTGAGTTGCCTAAAACTGCTCTAGACCAATAGCTGGGATTTCAATGTTTATGTTCACTGTCCTTAATGGTCAGGAGTGTCCAAATGGCGCCTCTGTGTTGAGAGGTCTCTGGACAATGACAGCGTTGGTTAGGTCCGCCTCCTGCAGACTTAGCCCCTCTTCCAGGAGCTCTCGGAAGGGAAGGGAGGTGGTCAGGATGAAGGGCGAGCTGTTCCTCTGACAGCGCTGGACGTAGCTGTGAACGTCACAGATCCTGGGGTGAACATAACAGGCCAGGGATGAGCTCATGCACGCAGACGCATACAGATGCATACAGGGTCTGGCGAAGCCTCACAAACACATGCACAAAATTGGGAATTTTGCTAAGAATTCTGCAAAAGCAAAAACCTGAGGACTTCTTAACATTCAGGGGGGTGTTCGATTATAGAGGTATTTTACTGTTTTAATTTAAATACATTTTCAAACAGTGTTTTATAGAATGTTTTTTTCAATAGGATATTGTGGGTTAATGTGTGTAAATAAAGCAGGAAAAAGTCAGATTTTATGTGTTTTCATTTCAGGCTGTAAGGCAACAAAAGTTGAACATTTTGAATGGTGATGGTGACTTTCTATACCCACTCTATTTCCCCACAAAACACTCTTCTCTTGATTACAACGTTATGGACCTATAATTATCAACGCCATTAAGTGTTCATAAGAAGCCCAATACACTCCATTCATTCGTCAAGCTCTGGGCTGTATTCTCTCACCTCTCTGTCCTCTAACCCTGTTACATAATATATACACTGCATCGGAGTTATGCAATCCCTCTCTGGGGATCTTATAGATCTACGATGACGCCAAGCAGCCCCTCACATAAAGCTTTCTCCACTCAGCAGGCACCAGCGCAGGTAGCCACAAATTGACACAAAAGGGATGGACATACAGGTTCAACTTCCCTTCACAGCCATTATGGACGTCTGCCGGGAATCTGTTCTGGGCATTCTATTTCTATGATGTAACATGACCCCCATAATACAGGGTAACCTGGCTCAAGGAGCACTCTAAAAAATGATACCATAGGATGACAAATGCTTATGTCATCTTCAGCATCTCTGCTTGATCTTTTAATGGTCAGAAGGATAATGTTATAAGTTGTGGCTTATTTGATGTACTGGGCTTGTAAGAGTCATGCTGGTGAAGATCAAAGATGCTTTGAGTTGGTCCTCTGGGAAAGGAGAGTCACATTCCTATATAGTACATCTCTTTAAAGTTAGGAGTATCAGGTTGGGTGGTTATGACAGTGTAATATCCACCTGTGTGATAGGTTGAATCTCTGCACCAGCCTCCTGCCGTCAGCCAACCATATTTGCAGAGATGTGACAGGGAGGCCATGGTCTAGTGTTACCATGGGGATTGGGGGAAACTCCCCCTCATCATGTACCGATGGAGACCGGACCACTACTCTGGGAGCAACACTGGAAAGTGAAAACACATGCACACAACACAAGTTGGTTTCCAAAAAAATACAAATATTTCCCCCCCAGTGGCTCTCAATTTATCCCAGGTTGGTACCCACCAAAAATGGCATGTGGCCCTATGCAAGTTCTAATAATACAGGCATTGTTAGAGCAGCACCTACTGGTGTGATTTTGTATGACATTCATCACATTCTTTTTTTCCCAAAAGCTTTTTTCTTTCTTTTTTTCCCCAATATTTTTTTAATTATAGAGAAAATTTATGATAAAGAAAATTAGTCAACACTTGCTAAAATGCGTAATGAAAATATCTAGAAAATGCCCCAAATCATTTCTAACTTTACATCACTCTGACTAATGACTTTCTACAATGCATTGTTTTGGAGAGAAAAATTTAAATTTCCCTTATAACCAAATTTACATTTGTTGTTAATGGCCTCTTTCAAACATGCATTTATGTTGTTTTTTTTAAAAACAATTTGCACAGATATTTATATTTTTATAAAATATTTTTGGGGGATTTCTATGCTTTAACAGAGACAGCGGGGAAAGCTAATGTTTTGTTGAAAGAGCAGTGGGCCTAATTCTAACCCGTACCACTGCAGTACATGTGCACCAGAAGCAACAGCTTAGACAGATGGACCACCCAATGCCAACATTATAAGATTCTGATAAAACAGCACTTGGTTTGGAGTGTTTTAGAGTGTTTTATAATATGCCAGAGTTGGGACCTGTTGAAAATGTTGCAAGTCCTTACCTAGTCTCAAGTCTTAACTGGCAAGTCTAAACTCAAACCCTCTAAATGGACAAGTCTCAACTCAAACCCCCTAATGGACAAATCTCAGCTCAAACCCTCTAATGGACAAGTCTCAACTCAAACACTCTAATGGACAAGTCTCAGCTCAAACCCTCTAATGGACAAGTCTCAACTCAAACACTCTCATGGACAAATCTCACCTCAAACCCTCTAATGGACAAGTCTCAACTCAAACCCCCCAATGGACAAGTCTCAACTCAAACACTCTAATGGACAAGTCTCAACTCAAACACTCTAATGGACAAGTCTCAACTCAAACACTCTAATGGACCAGTCTCAAGTAAAGACCCAAGTTCCTCAACTCAGGTGTAGTCAAGTCCCTAATTTTTGGCCTTATGGAGTGTTTAAATACAATTTCAATGACATTCATTATGTTAATTGATAACACTACCTAGTAGGTTTGAGAACATTGCCTCATTTTAGCAAGCTAACTGGCTTTACTGTACTACCAGCATGAATACAAGCATAAATGACCAGAAGAGACCAGATGAGATATTCCCCATTAGAGGTTTCTAGCCAGTCAGTCAATTAGTTTGTATTGACGCTTCGCCTCCTCATATTCTCTTTAGACACTCCCAGTACTACCCCCCCAAGCCTAAACCACCCTGGACTAGCCTATTCCGGTCTCAGTTGGCTAGGGAAGAAAAGGATACAAGTCGTGTCAATGTTTACATTTAGACTTGCAAATGTTAGAGTCAGGATTCTACACACTTCCCCTTTAATTGTTGACTCTCTCTAAGAGACATGAAATCTCTGAAAAAATGAGATTTTCTTTGCAACTGCACTGGTGATTTTGGACTCACATGTTTCACTAACGGCAGAATTTGCTTTCATGACCACATAGTAAGCAATACTGAAGGCAAATATTCATGGGATTAATCAGATCATTCAGAAGATGAAGTCAAACGCACATATGTCTGGAGGTGCAGGGCTTAACACATTTCAATGTCAAGGAAAAATAGCGCTTGCACGCTGCACCAAAGTAACAACGTCCTTTGGAATCTTCGTCAGGTCTTCCAAACGTTGTCCACATATTTTTTATAAAAATACTTTGGTGGAGCATGAGTGTGCAAGCTCTTGTTCTCCTCATAGATTAAACTCATGCCATGATGACAGCCTAAATTAACTCCTCTTTGATCTCACAAACAAGCGTTGACAGCTAAAGTTTGTGTGACATCAAGATGTGTCCAATTAAATTTGAGTGATGTTGTTTTCCCGCTCCGTGGATGCACAATGGGGTCCGTGGGGGTATGGTTGTCTGTCTTATGTTAAGTCTGATAACAAAATCATTCCCCAGATTAAGTTCTCTGTTGTGTTATTCTAGGTCTCAGATTTTTCTAATTTATTTTTCACTTTAAACCACATGAGGAGACCAAAACTAAGGTTTGGGTGTAGTGGCTTGGTTAGTGTTCTTTCTGTAAAGCTCATGTGAGAGTTAACAAAACAAAGGACATATTAATTGATGCAACTAATCACTATATAATTCTGCAAGGTTAGCATAAACTACATTGTAGTTTACAATTACTTGAGATGTTTTGTATTTTTATAAAGAGTTTCCACCTTTACCACAAGTGGTTTCACAAAGTGTAGAGGCTTGTGCACCACACACAAAATATCCGATAATAACCCTCAGATATCATCAGTTAACGTTAAAAAAAAAGTCTCTGTCAGTGTGTCAGGACTGAATGTAGAAGGTCGGGCCATTCGCAGGAGTGTACTTCCATAAAGGTGTGTGAGGGCCAATGACAGGCCTCAATTATTTCTGAAGTAATGGCGTATGCAGACCGCATCAGCAGAGGAGATTGCAAAATTAATAAGAAACGAAAATGTACAGAGGCAAAGCGAGCATCAGACAAAGCACGGATAGTAAATCTGGGTTTGGCATTTATTAAATGGCGACAGCTGAAGTTTGAAAAATGTATAAACAGTGATGCAGAGTTGGCCACCTTTCTACTGGACAGATAAGGTAACATTAGATACCGAATTTAGCTAGCTAGACAAGGAAAGTGTAAGTTACTGCTAGAATTAATTGCATTACATCAAGGACATATAACCATAACTGCATAGCCTATATTAAACAATCTTTGATATCTGTTGGGACCTTTTCATGCCTCTCTCATTCTCCCTCTTTCTTTCATTCTCCCTCTCTCTTTCATTCTCCTCTCATTCTCTCTCAGCACATCCCACCTTCCGAGCCTGTAACCTCGCCCACTGAAGGGGTGGAAGGTCTTCTTCTTGGGGATGTACATCTCCTCTGTCAGATCCTCCACATTCACCTCGAGTTCCTCCTCTTCAGCCCGGCTCTCTAACTCCACAGGAAGCTCACTAGAACAGGCCGGACAAGGCAGTAAACCAACCAATCATTTGACATGAGAAAGATAACAAAAACAGGTAGGTCAAAATACCACGGAAAAAGTAGAGGGTTGACGTAGAATCAAGAGAAAAGGCGAACAGGCAAGACATTTGATCAACTAACCTGGAATAAAATAGAAAGAATAGTTGCAATACCCCCGTTTGATGGCTTCGAGGAAGTCCTGGTTCTCCTGGACAGAGTAACTCCTGAATTCATCATTGTTCAGTGTGAAACCATCCTTCCACAGCCTCACCACAACCTCGACCTAGATCAACCACCACATGACCACAAACATAGTGAATGTTATAGCAATCATAGCACTTAAGTATAAAATTGTTATTATATTGGGTAAATACAGCTAGATCCAATTCAGCAAAAATATAAAGACATGACATATTCATATTGCAAACCTTTGACCCTCCCGAGGCTACATTGCTTATCTTCTCCACTTCATCCAGAAGATCCTCCACAGAGAAACTTCTTCTGATGGGAACCTCATCTTCCTCATTCTCTGTCCCATCACACCTGGAACAAGTAAGAAGTGATAACAAGTGATAAATGTGACTTTCAAATGTGTAAGTAAGAGGTCCTTTCAGATATCACTCACCAGGTATCATCTTTGTCATTCCCTCTTGTATCAATGTCTTTCATTATGTTTTATTCTGCTGTTGTCCATCTGACAAGACACAACAGGGAAGACAACACGTTGTCATGAAGAATATGGAATAACAGTTGTGATGTTTGTTTGGGACATAATATTTCGACATCATTATTTGTGTTTGGGACATCATAATATAATTCCATGATTGCTAAGAAAGCAATGCACTATATACAGACGCTGCGTGGCCACGTAGGGGTATTTACTGTTTTGATATGCCGTGATTTAGCCATGCCATTGGCTTGAATACAAGTAATGGATCTATCGAGAATGTAGGCGCATCATCTTTGTAGGCTACACTCTTAACCAGTTCCTGTCTGGGTTAAATAGATCTAAGTACTTGTGTTTAGCAAGTTTTTAAGCACACATTAATCAAATATCAAATGGATTCATGCACAGTTTCTAACAGTGCGACAGAATTACATAAGGCGCTCCTGGCAGCTAGCTAGAAAAACCATGCGCGGCCTATTTCGCAACACCCTCACCAGGCCAACGGAAATGTACTGCTCTTCGAGAAGTGAGTAAATATTAACGTTTGCACAAAAATAATAATATTGCCTTTTACCAGTTCGTGTTCTCTTCTCAATCACGCGCCGGTCAAGTTAGCCGCACGGCTACTGCTACATTTCTGATAAGCTGTGGCCGCTACTCACATCTGCTGAACAATTTCTTTGACGTCAGCGCGGTTTAGCCTCTCCAGCTGCCGCGTAATATTATCATGTGCAGGCTTGGCAGCGGTGGTGCTGAGCTCAGCAGGTAGTTCTTTGTTTTGGTACACAGTTTCGGACTGAAGTAGACCATTGTATATTGTATTGTACCATAGTATATTGTATAAACTACAACCGTTGCTGTGCAGTAGGGTAGTTTTGATGATCGTATTCAATTAATAGTGATATTTGAATGAAGGCGAAAACAGACCGTTTTGGTTATTATTGACCACTAATCACATATTTACAAAATAACTATTCAGCTTATCAATTTCACCATTCAATGTAAACGTTTTTTAGAATATAGTGTACTCTACAGTACTGCTGATATTCTATGATGCCTTGCCAGAGCGCTTGGCCAATGACCATTCAATTGCAAAGCGGAAGTGGTCCGCGTACGATATTTGCCTGCTGACAGGAGAACTAGCCAAAAAAGAGCTAGTTAGCTAACGTTAGCTAAAGAGAAAGAGAAATGGCGCCGCAATGCCGTGCTCTCTGAGGCAGTGTAACGTTACAGACGAACAGACAGATTAAGCAAAGGCAAATAAACAGAAGAACCATGGTGAATACAAGAAAGAACTCTCGGCGTGAGCAGAACAGTCCCTTCATCTCGTCAAGGACCCGATCTTCCGCCAGGAATACACCCAACTCTGAAGAACATGTAAGCCGGGTTATTTTCTTCACTACCTGATTGGCTATGCTAACTACCTAGCTTTGGCCTCTAGTCGGGTTTTAATGTTTTTTTGTCATTAAACCGCCTACAGCATTTGACACCAACTGAGTTGATTTCACGAATAACTGTGGATTAGCATGCATTGGTTAAAAAAAGCTTGCCATGAAAGCGGACACGATTGCATGACTAATAGATTGTAGGTTAGCTTCCTAGCCATCTGTTAGCTCCAAGTGGAGTTCTCTTTGTGTTGCCCTTCTATGCCTACCAGTACTAGGGTACCGGCAAGATGTAGTTTAGCCTGTACCAAACTAGTCTGTCTCAACTTGGTATGTCACTCTCGACAGCCCAAAACAAAGACACACGGTGCCGTTAACTGTCGAGGTTTTCAATACGCAAGCAGTATTGCCAACCATGTTTACATCTGGCAAGAAATACCAGGCTAGTAGTGCTAGGAAGCTAGCTAGTTGTGGGGGAAGGGAACTCAATGAACCCGCTGAGGTTCACAACACAACAGTTGGCTGGCGCGTCATTATTTGGCAAAAGATAACTAAGTTAAACTCTAAACGTTTGAGTTTGACAAAAACAGAATACTTCACTAGTTACTTTTAACACAATTTGCAACTTAAAAGTCTAATGTTAGTCGCTTGATGGCTATAAATTCTGTCTAGTAGTAGCATTTTTTTTTAGCGTGAAGTGTTTCTCCCCACCCCAGTCATATAACAATAACAATCCAAGAATGTAGCAAGCTTCACAAAGATGAAACGTGAAATTCTAACAAGCTGTTGTTGATCCAAATACACGTCGAACAAAAATATGAACAACATTTGTTGTTCACTCTTGAGTGGTTTAAATGTAAGAATGTGTGACTATTATTAGCTTAGATTGCTAGCCTTAGTCAATATATACTGTCTGTACTGTCATGAAAATGGAATGTGCAACAGGTACTGTAACTACAGTACAGCTATTACAGCTGCGCTTAGCCTAAGGTTAGGTTAAGTAAAAATCTAAACTTTACAGTTAGCTTGTAGCAGTTTGATTGTGTCTGAACATGAAATGCAGTAGATTATTTCTGACTTGTATCAGCTCATGCAAATTGCCAACAAAAAGGAAGAAAAAAAATATCTGGGACTGTCTTTTTAACCTCCTGAGACCCAGTGTCCACATATGTGGACATTTTAGGCTTCCTGCACCAAAGCTCAGGTCTTAGGAGGTTAAATCAAATGACTCTGTCTCATAGAAATTGTAGTCACTGATAACAGCTGTTGTTTAAATTCGTTTGCTTAGCCTGTAGGCAGCAGAGTTGAATTTTGCTCTATGCAATCAGGTTCTACATCTCTACATGGTAGAGATCTCTACAGCTCTATCATGGTAGCCTTTCCAAATACATGTTTTTACTGTGAAACATGGAATTTTAATTTTGGGTCTCCAGTGCTTTCCAGGGAAAGAGATCTGAAAAAAGGCAGCTTCTTTAGGAGAAGAGCTATAACTAGCCAAAGTTAATTTTGATCCAATTCATAGGCTGTATCTCGAATAAACAATCAGAATCAGAAAGTTTTGTTGCCAAGTTTCACAACAAACAAGGAATTTGTTCTGGCTGTTGCTGCAATAATTTGTACAAAAGGAATAAGGGAAATAAAAACAAGTAAGAACAGTGAACTGAGCATAGACATAGTAGACTGTGCATTTATAAATTACTAAAAAATAACTAAAGTATATGTAAGGTGAACAATTTTGTCCAGTTGAGGGTTGTGTATGTGTGTGGGGAGGGGTAATAAATTTGTCCAGTTGAGGGTTGTGTGTGGGGAGGGGTAATACATTTGTCCAGTTGAGGGTTGTGTGTCTATGTGGGGAGCGGGCTATAGTCAATTTGGTTCCGGGGACATGTTCATGAGGCCTACTGCTGTAAGAAAGAAGCTGTTCTTGTGGTGAGAGGTTTTGATCCTGATAGACCTCAGCCTTCTGCCAGAGGGGTGCGCTCTAAATAGTCCATTTCCAGGGTGAGGGATCAGCCCCAATCATTGCCGCTCGCCTCCGCGTTCTAGAGGTGTGTAGGTCCAATCACCCTCTCTGCAGAGCGGATGATGCGTTGCAGCCTGCCCTTCTCTACCAGAAGGTGATGGAGTAGGTCAGTATGGACTCTATGATGGCAGTGTAGAAATGTACCATCATAGTCTTTGGCAGGTTGAACTTTTTCAGCTGCTGCAGGAAGTAGATCCTCTCCTGTGCTTTCTTTGTAAGAGAGGTGATGTTCAGCTCCCACTTGAGGTCCTGGGCGATGGTGGTGCCCAGGAAGTGAATGGACTCCACAGAGTTGGCTGAGAGGCTGTCCTGGGCGATGGGAGCAAGGGCAGCTGGGCTTCTCCTGAAGTCCACTATCATCTCTCCTGTCTTTAGGGTGTTGAGACAGTGGAGATGATAGTGGACTTCAGGAGAAGCCCAGCTGGTCTCCCTTAGCCTTTTTCTAATATTTTGAACATATGTTTTTTTTGCTCCATAAGACAAAATATTATGAACTCATTTGCCCCTTTAAAAACATCCAGTCTCAAGTCATGGCTATACCCTCTAAATTCTTGACATAAAAACAGAGCTGTCTTAGATGCATATTTAGAAAAAGCTCTCATTAAATCTTACTCCATGAAATAATCCAACAATTTATACGCCACCATGTTATTGGGTCTTGCAGTCACGTCACTGATAAGACAGTCGAGTGTGGTTTAAAGAAATGCATGATTTCTGGGTAGCACATGACATGCAAGGTTTTAGGCACAATTGCCCACTGTCAGGCAGTTCCTTTTTGGTTGGTCAATTCAGTGACAGTCTAGGGAAAAATACATTGTGCATGCGTAACAGTTATAACAAATACAGTCACGCCTGATAAGGGCCAGCAGGTGCAAAGCAGGAGGGAGCCCCAGTTCCCGTGCTAGTGATCTCCTGGACTTACTGATTTTTCATTTGTCTCGTGTTTTTGGGGTTTGTGTTTTACCTTTCTCTGGGCCCCTTGGTGTCCACTACTAACTGTCTGTTTTGGGTCACATTCCCCCTGGCTGGTGTTGTTTGTAGTTTGTTTGGTCAAGATTGCGTTCTGTGTTCCAGAGTCTCGTCTCTGTGCTTCTCTGCTTGGTGTTGTTGTCATTCTCTTCCATTCCCTTTGCTCATTTGAGTTCTGCCTTGCATTGAACAATCCCTTTGGGTTGTGCTTGGCTGAGGTTATGCTTTTGCTGTCCTAGGCCATTTTGGTTAGATTCCTATAGCTGGCTGCACCTAGCTTTTCGTCGGTAGGTTGTTATTCTGCTCTGTTCGTAGTCCGTCATGGGCTTCCTTTGCTCGTTTTGTTGGTTCTGTTCACTTCTGTTGCTCCGGGTAGAGGGGATAGGCTAGGCTATCTCTGGTTGATTCCCTTTTGGAGTTCACTTTTTTTAGTGGAGTGACTCCTGTGTTACGTTTGATTCTCTATCAAGCTTGACACTACAGTCCCAGAATGTTCTCTTGAGAGAAGCCCCTTTGTCTTTGGAATGGAGGCTTCTCCCCTCTGTTATTATGCAGATCTTTGGCAAGGCCCACGTCAATCTCTTTGCCTTACCAGGGAATGTGTTTGCGCTTCAGTGGCCAAGGATACCCACCAATAAATCGTGTCTGGACCGAGTTCACACAGAGAGTTTGTCTGTTTCCGTGGCTCCCCGCCGGTGTAAGGAGCTGTGGTTTCTGTAGTGTGCCTGTCTGCTCTACGGAGCTCCATGGCATCTGTCGGGCCGGTAGGTCTTGCTGTTCCGAGTCTAAGGTTGGATCCTGCCCTCATGGTCACCAAGAATTAGACCTGTGTGTCTGGCCCCTGGGCGTGTCTCCCTCTCGGGCCGTGGCCTGACGTTTTCTGCATCTTTGGGCCTGAGTGTGAGGTGTGCATCTGTCCCCTGCGTGGCTATTACTGTCAGGTGTTGCCAGGCCCCAGTTTGTGCTCCCAGTGCCCACTATCCTGATACTGGTCCCTACCCAGCAGTTTGCCGGTTCGGCTCTGGGTGAGACTGGGGGGGTCTCGCCCCTGAGCGGGCTAATCTCATGGACCGAGAATGTCCCCTGAACATCTAAGGTTCCTCTATGCGTGTAGGTGGCCGGCCGTTGACACTTGAGGCTGGGACTGGGGCGTCCCTGCACTCCATAGCTCGGTTGCAGATGTGCTGGATTTGCTGCAAATGTTTTGGAACAGGATATTCTTTTTCCACAATTTATAATATCTGGCAGCCATCTCAAGCATGCGATGTTGGAATTTTTTCCATGTGGGAATTGTGGCAATGCACACAACTGTTAGTGTTTTTCACAGTGTGGCGCTCCATTCAAGCCATTCACAGTTGGATGATGCCTGAGATGACTCTTGTGGACAGTGTTGTTTTTGTCCTTGGCTTTGGCCTAGCATATCTGTATTCCACCTGTCCATCCCCTTGGTTTGCAGTTGGTGACTCCCAAGTTTGCACAGTGCCCATTATGTTTTTTGAGCCGTTGGTGGATTTATTGGACCACCTTCCCTTCCACCCCCTCATTTGTGTACGCCAACCAGCAGCATCTGCACAGATGTGCCACAAGATCTGTGCCACAAGTCTAGGCCCTTTTATCAGTGATTGGTCAACTTTGGTAGTTAGCTGATTTTCTTCCTCTTGGCATAAAAAGTCAACATTGAATTCAATAATTCAACGTGTACGCTGATTATAAAACGCTATTTGGGTGTTTGCGTCTCAAAAATGACCATGTTGAAAACACTATTTGACAAGTCAAATAAGAAACACTTGGTGGGACTATCGGGAAAACGACCACTTGTGAATGCGGGCCTTTTCAATTTTCTTAGCAATAGTTTTGATTCATGTGACGATATTAATTTATTAAAACAGTTTGAACTTGAGGATAGCTTTATACATATGAACTAAACCAGGTAGCGTGCTAGCTCTTTTGTTGCCCTAGAGCCAACTGAGGTTGTTGTTGCAGCTGGTGTCTTGTGCAATACTTGAATGGAACAGACACAAACATGACCTCCAATGAAAACGTTCTTACAAATTAGCAGTATAGAAAGGTTGACATGATGGCACCTTGCCAGTTATGTAATCTAACTGAAAATGTCTCTTGGATGTTTTTGCTTGTAAGGGAACATTGTTTGCATCCATCAGCTAACTTGTTTTTCTGGTCAGCTTTCCTGGCTAAACAGGTGATGTCCTGGACCTAACTACATCCACTAGCTGTTGAGTTTTTTTAGTTGTTTTTTTGTGGGGGTCAGCATTCCTGCATGATAGCATAGGTACCTGTGTCATATGCAGTACAAGTGATAGTGTAACCACTACGTAAAAAGAGAATGTACATGTTAAAGAATTGACAATGTGGATTCACAGTGGATATAAAGTCTACACACCCCTGTGAAAATTCCAGGTTTTTGTGATGTAAAAGAATGAGACAAAGGTCACTTTTAATGTGACCTATAATGTGAACAATTCAATTGAAAAACAAACTGAAATCTTTCAGGGGGAAAAATGAAAAATAAAAACCTTACAATAACCTGGTTGCATAAGTGTGCACACCCTCTTATAACTGGGGATGTGGCTGTGTTCAGAATTAAACAATCACATTCAAACTCATCTTAAATAGAAGTCATTACACACCTGCCATCATTTAAAGTGACTCTGATTAATTACAAATAAAGTTCAGCTGTTCTAGGAGGATTTTCCTGACATTTTCTTAGTTGCATCTCAGAGCAAACGCCATGGTCAGCAGAGAGCTTCCAAAGCATCAGGGGGATCTCATTGTTGAAAGATATCAGTCAGGAGAAAGGTACAAAAGAATTTCCAAAGCATTAGATATACCATGGAACACAGTGAAGACAGTCATCATCAAGTGGAGGAAATATGGCACAGCAGAGACATTACCAAGAACTGGACGTCCCTCCAAAATTGATGAAAAAACGAGAAGAAAACTGGTCAGGGAGGCTTCCAAGAGGCCTACAGTAACATTAAAGGAACTGCAGGAATTTCTGGCAAGTACTGGCTGTGTGCTACATGTGACAACAATCTCCCGTATTCTTCATATGAATGGGCTATGGGGTAGGTTGGCAAGACGGATGCCTTTTCTTACAAAGAAAAACACCCAAGCCCGGCTGAAGTTTGCAAAAACAAACATCAAATCCCCCAAAAGCACCTGGAATAATGTGTTATGGTCTGATGAAACCAAGGTTGAACTTTTTGGCCATAATTCCAAAAGGTATGTTTGGCGCAAAAACAACACTGCACATCACCCAAAGAACACCATACCCACAGTGAAGCATGGTGGTGGCAGCATCATGCTTTGGGGCTGTTTTTCTTCAGCTGGAACCGGGGCCTTAGTCAGGGTGGAGGGAATTATGA
>JACXGI010018175.1:0-13264 GCA_016801175.1 Esox masquinongy | reverse complement strand
TCCAAAGTAATAGTCCACAGTATTAGTCCATAGCAATAATCCAAAGTAATAGTCCACAGTATTGGTCCATTGTAATAATCCAAAGTAATAGTCCACAGTATTAGTCCATAGCAATAATCCAAAGTAATAGTCCACAGTATTGGTCCATTGTAATAATCCAAAGTAATAGTCCACAGTATTAGTCCATAGCAATAATCCATAGTAATAGTCCACAGTATTAGTACATAGTGATAACCAAAAGTAATAGACCACAGTATTATTCCATAGTGATAGTCCATATGAGTTTTGCATGGTGGGTTACTAGCAATACTGACTATTACTTAAGTGATAACTGACATAACTGACAATACCATATCTTTGAATTATACTTTACCTATGGAGTTAGGCAGTAGATCATATTGGGTTGACGCTCTTTGACTTTACCTATGAAGTTACACAGTAGATCATACTGGGTTGACGCTCTTTGACTTTACCTATGAAGTTACACAGTAGATCATACTGGGTTGACGCTCTTTGACTTTACCTATGGAGGTAGACAGTAGATCATACTGGGTTGACGCTCTTTGACTTTACCTATGGAGGTAGACAGTGGATCAGACTGGGTTGACGCTCTTTGACTTTACCTATGGAGGTAGACAGTAGATCATACTGGGTTGACGCTCTTTGACAAGTTTAAAGACATTTTCTGCCACTTTGACTATAGACAATTGTTAGTTAAAGAACATTAACCTCAAAGGTTCTTATGGGTTCAATAAACTAGCAAAAAGGTTTTGTTCAAGTTTCAATTCAGAGATCCTCTGTCTGGTGTGATTTAGAACATTTTGTTATTTGTGTGTGTACCCAAACTCAGAAAAAATAGTGTGATTACATTCCCTTAAGAGACATCTGCAGAGGACACACAAATGTAATGACTTAGAATAACAACAGAGCATGCATATTCTGTGTGTCAGCTATGAGGATAATTGTTTAACGGTTTTGAAATGTAGCCATTAGACAGTCATTCCAAATGGATCTCTGTGCCATATATATCGAACTACTTCAGAGTCTAAATCCTGCACTCTAAAAACACCCATTAATGAAAGGTTGGGGAGGCTGAAACAACAACATTGTGTCAACATTTTTGTGTGACTGTAATTGAGAACACATAAAATCTTGCTAGTAGCAGTGGTGGCATATTCAAGAGAAAGTAAGGGTACAATACAGAGATTAACTAGTTACACCCAGAGTCCAGTGGTGAGTACCGATTTAAAAACAACTTGTCCACAATAAGACACCATTCAAAATGTGTGTGTTTTCACAATAAGAGACAATTTAAATAATGGTAGTTTTCACAATAAGAGACTTCACAATTAGAGAGTTTTTAAATGAATAGTTTTCACAATAAGTGCGGGGCTGTGACCCATTGACTTAAATGCACTTTGTGACCTCTGAACCACATGCATGTGTGTGTTTGTTTGAGTGTGTGTCCATCCATCTATCAGTTGTGTTATTTCAGCTCCAACAGTTAAATGCAATTTTTTTTAAAACGTGTGGGGAAGTGTGTGTGTGTGTGTGTGTGTGTGTGTGTGTGTGTGTGTGTGTGTGTGTGTGTGTGTGTTGGCGGATAGTGTAGCAGTTTGTGCGGTTAGTGAATGTGACCTGTACTCAAAAGGTTAATAGATCAGTGCTAGCAACAACAAAAATATGTCTGTCCTTGAGCAAGACACTTATACCTGACCGTTATCTGTAAGTCACACTGAATAAAGACCTCAGCGAAATGATCAAAGTGAGTGTGTGTGCATTTGGGACATGGAGGGGAGGGACTGTCACTTGATAATGTTCCACGTCCCATCAAATATTATATTTTTTTATTTGATATGTCCTATCTTCATCATTTAACTGCCAACTTGCTTTTACAGGCACCCAGCCTGAAACCCCAAAGAGGAAGCAACAACAGAGTTGATGCACAGTGGCTAGGAATGATCCTCACCAGGGACAATGCTAGGCTTATTTTAGGGGGGCTTTAGCTCATTTTTTATAGAAATGTATGGAGGTTAAAACATTTTTTGAGATTGTGAAAATGTCATGTATGGAAATTGTTTAGACAAGTTGCAGTTTGTGAAATTCGACTTATGTGACAGACCAGGCGTCACATAATATCAAATTGATTTAGACTTTTTTTTTTTACCAGAAGTCAAGAAAGCTAGCTACTAGTAGACACTTCAGAGAAGACTAAGATCTGTCATTTGTAATACAAATAAAAATAAATTATAATGTAATTAAACAAAATAGTAAGCTGGCCAATAATTGGGGACAGTGGCCGATAATAAGGGGTCGTATTTTTTAACTATGTCACTAACCAATTACTGAAAATATTACTTTCCCATTAATGACATGCTAGCTAACATTTGTATGTCACTAATAACCATCAGGAACACAGTTGCAAAACTGTGCATGTTTCACAGATTCATGTTTGTTTGGGTTTGAAGTTAACATATTGCAATGTATTCTCTTCAGAGGAAAGGAGATCCGGTTGTTAAATGTTTCTTTTTTTAATTATGATAAATTTTTTTACAACTTTATTCAAAGGTGAATGGGCTAATGACTGAATCTGTTTATGAAATGATTCAGAATGATTCAGAGTTACTTCATTTAGAAACAGAATATAATTAATGTAGATTTGTACATTTACTATAAACGATAGTTGACGAAAGTATTTTGGTTAGTACAGCCGTTTTTGTGACTTTGTTGGTGTTGGATGGATGAAGACAGAGTGGACTTTAATTTCTTTATTTAGATAGAATTTAAGTCATACTAGATCAGTGTCTAACACAAACTACGAGACAGGTTTACTTTTAGCCAACCTTGATCAAATATAACCTTATTTTGAAAAGCAAATTTTATCACAAATAACATTTACAGTTGGAGAGTAATTAATTTAAATTATATAATTTAAAAATAGTTTGCAGTTGATTGGTGCAACTTGAAACAATTGTAAATCTATGCAGTGTTTTAGTAGTTATTTTAATTTTTTTGCCATGTATTTCTATTATATGTAGGTCTAGATAGCTTACATTAAATTATTTGCAAAAATGAAACATTGGTTAAATTGGCAATAATTTTCTTTACTTCTTTCTGACCTGCCTAATTCTCACAAATTGTTTGTATTGTCTGAATTGCACATTATTTAACATATGACCCCAAAGTTATTTATTTAACTTTTATATCACTCAAGACATTATGTCTAATATACAGCTCCAGAAAAAATTAAGAGACCACTGCATCTTTTTCTTTCCTTTCCAAAATAGTTGATTGAGGTTTGTGAAGTTTTGAGTGAGGAACAGAAGCATTCAGTTTGCAGTGGTCTCTTAATTTTAACCATTCTGTCCCTCACTCAAAACCTTCCTTTTTGACTTTTTTGGAAAGGAAAGAAAAAGGTGCAGTGGTCTCTTAATTTTTTCCGGAGCTCTATATATATTATATATAGATTAGACAGTCCATACTATAATTTGTTGAAATAATATATATATATATATATATATATATATATATATATATATATATATATATATATATATATATAATGTCTGCAATAATAATATCCCATATTGGCACTCCTGTCTTGTCAAAGGTAATATATTGTCTTAAAGCTTAGAGTTTCAGACAGTATTTTCTCTCCAATATGAGACAGATTTACTGCAGTCACATGCCTAGTGAGAATAGGGGTCATATTTCATGTCTTTTTTTCTTCTTCAAACCGGGTATTCCCAAATTGATTTTACCAAACTTCTTGAAATTTTTCTTTCAGTCCTGACACAGTTTCCCCAAACTTCTCCACTGTAAAATTGAGGCACTGTGTAGCTTGCAGAATATGAGTACATGTTTTTATTCACTTATTATTGCTTTAACATTCAACACATTTGTAATCTTCAATGTGCAATGAGTTTGAGAATATATTAAAAAAAATGTGTCATCCAAATCAGAATCTTTTTCTTCATTCATTTCCAAGATTTGTAACAATGCTAGTGAAGCACACATTTTTGTAATGCCTTTTTAATGTGATGAACAGTAGTTTACAAATTCAGTGTAAACTACAAATTCAGTGTACTCAAGTATCCCTGAAATTATTTCTACACCTGTAAATTCTCAGAGAAGTTAATATAATTTAACAATACATTTCTTATTTAAGTCTGATATTCTCAACATCTCCATATACATTCAGGCTCATATTTTGGTTTCAATGTGAAACACTTTGACTTATCAATCTTTAATGTATTCATATCAACAAATATTTCATTGTTTGCATACATTTTAGTCATTCACCTTTAATGACTAAAGGTTAAGAGCATTATAGAGAAGATTCTTAACACTTCCATCCTCTGGTTAAGCCTGACATCGAAATATGGAAGCAAATAAATACTTTTTCCAAAAACAATGCCGCCTGCCTGCTGTAAACTTGTAGATTGTCAAAAGTGAAAACCTTGCGGACAATTCAATTTGGTTTATATGGTAGTAAGATGCATTTAATTTCTACTAAATATCTTGTGAAGTCATGGCATAAATATAGTGCCATGACTTAACAAGATATTTAGTAGAAAACCATTGTGTACTTTTTTTTAGGAGAGAGTGGTCAGCACCCAGGACAGACAGGCTGCACTAATGCATTTTGAGATAATTTGACTGACAGTTCTGGTGGCATAGTGACGGACGGTAGTCCCTCTTCAGACACGACATCTTCATAGACTCAGGAAATGACAGTACAGTTTGAAAGTAATAATAATAATAATAACGAAAAGCAATGTCTGAAAATGACCTGGAAGAAATCTGTGGAGACTGAAGTTGACTGCAACACTCACAATTCAATGGTCTCCTTAAAAAGGCAAGCTGAGTAGCTACTTCATCTCAGTGGTTAAAGATATCTAGATAATCATACTAAAGACAATATAATCATCAATTTGCCAGCAGGGAGACATTCAGAGAAACACAGGTCATTGTGGTGACATTTTAACTAATCATCTATTAGGTCATGTAGATCAGTCATGTAGTCATGTAGGTCATGTTTTTGTACACAGTATTTGTGACCTCATACATGCGTAAAGTAGCCTCAAGGCAATGCCATCAGTGACAACAGTTGTCATTACAGCCACCAAATCTCTTCAGGACTTTCACCCGCTTAAAACACTACAAACTAATCGCTTGCAGGCGGCTTGATGTGTTTCGGGTTGTATGTATGTCTTCCCTCGGTTCCTCCTGCAGTGTCTCCTCTCAGAAAGTTGTGCTTGAGCGAAGGCACAGGTGGAATCTTTGCTGTTGCCTTGATCCTCATGACTTTTCGTAGTCCCTACTGCATACCATACTCATGATGAAGACTCATATACCCATATGGGGCTATTCATCCACTGCTTGTACAACACCTGTGCACTCAACCCAGTCAATTCAAGTGGTCCTTTGTAGCACAGTTGGTAGGTAATTTAGCAGTTGCTCTCATCCAGACCTACTTCCAGTTAGTGCATTCAAAGGTAAGTGCTGCCTCTCTCCTATCACCAAGTACAGCCACGTCTTCTGATCCAGAACATCCACACTGACCTATGGAATGAAATAGAGAAGAAAAGGTTAGGATTCTTATTGAAAAACAACACGTACCAGAGAGGAATGTGAAGAGATCTCTGGTAGCATGTCTTGTGTGGTATTGATAGCGTGCAAGCTGCGATTTAACTGTTTGAACAGACAGGCTAATACATTCAACATATCAATACCTCTCACAAAAATGCAGTCAATTTCTCCTCTACCCTGCCAGGAGAGATTCACATGCATTCTGATGACATTTTTACTTGTAGTGTACTGTATCCAACCTGCTCAGTACTCATATTATTAAATTCGGTTCATGTATGCCTTTTAATAATTACAGTAGAATAGAATAGAATTTTCTTGTCCATCCAGGATGTAATTCTTTTTTGGCATAACTACTCATTCATGGCAAAATCACGGCAAATGTTACTTTGAAGAATCTACAATATGAAATGTATTATGATGTGTTTAACACTGTTTTTGTTGCTACATGAATCAGTGTGTAATATTTCATACTTACGGTCTTCACTATTAATCTACAATGTGGAAAGTAGTAAAACTAAAGAAATACCCTTGAATTAGTAGGTGTGTCCACATTTTTAATTCATACTGTATGTATATATTTACCCTCTCACCACCAGGCTGTCTCTGTGAGTTATCGGATGAGGCCCGTGTCAATGTAGCATTCTGTCATGTGACACCTTTCAGTGTTTTCATTGACTGATAATTAAACTGAAACTTGAACTTACTGAAGTGTTCAACAGTATGGGCCGGTTGAGTTTCTAAATGCTGTGCAATCCATCATAATGAAAGTCAGTTATATGTGTCTGGGGTGTGTAGTGTCGAAGAATAACAGTCACGCACAAACACAAGCACACGCGCACACACACACACACTATATTCCCCCTCATCGCCCAGAGACTATGAGCTAAATCAATCATGAATCTGACAAGCTGTCCTCTCGGCGCCTTGACCGCTGCACCCCACCACACCGCTGGTGTGGGTCACCCCTGGTGTGGGTCACCCCTGGTGTGTGTCACCGCTGGTGTGGGTCACCCCTGGTGTGGGTCACCCCTGGTGTGTGTCACCGCTGGTGTGGGTCACCCCTGGTGTGTGTCATCGCTGGTGTGGGTCACCCCTGGTGTGTGTCACCGCTGGTGTGTGTCACCCCTGGTGTGGGTCACCCCTGGTGTGTGTGTTATTATAATGTGTGTGTGTGTGTTATTATGGTGTGTGTTGTTGCAGTGTGTAGGTAGTTGCAATGTGTGTGTTGTTGCGGTGTGTGTGTTGTTGCGGTGTGTGTGTTGTTGCGGTGTGTGTGTTGTTGTGGTGTGTGTGTTATTATAATGTGTGTGTGTTGTTGCAGTGTGTGTTGTTGCGGTGTTTGTGTAGTTGCAGTGTGTGTTGTTGCAGTATGTGTGTAGTTGTGGTATGTGTGTTATTGTTAGATGTGTGTGTTATTGTAAGGTGTGTGTGTGTGTAACCGCTGGTGTGTCCTCAGCTGCCAGAGACACTGGGCCATTCCACTATATGATCCACATCTCTATCTGTGTCGTCACTCCTCCCTCTCTCCTGGTCCCTCCTCACTTTCTCCCTGTCACTCCTCCCTCTCTCCTGGTCCCTCCTCACTCTCTCCCTGTCACTCCTCCCTCTCTCCTTGTCTCTCTTCACTCTCGCCCTGTCCCTCCTCCCTCTCTCCCTGTCCTCCCTCCCTCACTCCCTGTCACTCCTCCCTCTCTCCTGGTCCCTCCTCACTCTCTCCCTGTCACTCCTCCCTCTCTCCTTGTCCCTCCTCACTCTCGCCCTGTCACTCCTCCCTCACTCCCTGTCCCTCCTCCCTCTCTCCCTGTCCTCCCTCCCTCACTCCCTGTCCCTCCTCCCTCTCTCCCTGTCCTCCCTCCCTCACTCCCTGTCCCCTCTCCCTCTCTCCCTGTCCCCTCTCCCTGTCCCCCCTCCCTCTCTTCATGTCCTCCATCCCTTTCTCCCTGTCCCTCCCTCTCTTCATGTCCTCCATCCCTTTCTCCCTGTCCCTCCCTCCCTCTCTTCATGTCCTCCATCCCTCTCTTCCTGTCCTCCCTCCCTATCCCCCCTCACTCTCGAATTCTGCCCATGGTGTATCACACTTTCAGAATTAGATATGGAAACAGAGGAAGACAGACAGAGAGAAAGAAAGATGTTTGGTCAGAAAAAGGAGGGGGGAGTTGAGAGAGAAAGTGGGGGGGGTGAGATTAAAAGGGTAATTTTTTCAACGGTTAGTAAGATAAGTTACTATGAGCAAATGTCATTTAGATCAGTTCAGTCATTTTCTATCTTATCTGGGGTCTAAACTTCTGGTATGGGTCTGAATTCAAACAATTATCTGTGACAAAGCCCCATGCATGACAAGTCACAACACAGAGAGGTTGGTACTCCCCCACACTCTCTCTCTCTCTCACACACACACGCACTCACACACACACACACACACACACGCACACACACACACACGTCTGTACCCTATTACAACCCTCTGCAATAATTAGTTTCTGATTACTGAAATTGACTTCTCTGATAAGAGGATACTTTTGATGTGGCTGGCAGTTTCACTTTGATCTCAATACATTTATTATATCAAATTTGCATAGCAACTGACTCCTGCCTCTGCTTTATGTGTCCTTTTATTTAAAAAAATAAAATAAATAATACACTTCTATGAAAAAAAAAAATGAAAGTCCAATATGATCTATTTATTATTTTTTCATAATAAACAACAGTAATGTCACCTGTTGGGTAGGATTATGACCCAGGTGTGCTTCAGGTATTCAGCTCTGGTTCACCTGGCATTTTCTTTTTCAGTACTCTGATACCGGGAATTTAATGTTGCATCAATGATGGTAAGTGTTCCGGGTCCAGTGACTGAAAAGTATCCCCAAAACAACCACCAAGCTTGACCTTTGATGAGGTGTCAATACTGTGGAATCGAGTGTCTGATTTTTGCCAGACATAACAGGACTGATGTCATACGAAAAAAAATACTTTTGACTCATTTGGAAACCTCTATAGAGTCTTGATGAATCTCGACAAGTGATTCCAACTGAGATTCAATAGACATTCTGAACAACATGTGTCCTTTTGTGTTCAACAAAACCGAACACTGCATTCCACAATATTGACCCATTACCAAATGTTCAGGTTGCACTTTATTTGGATGGTCAGTATTTCCATCTGCAGATGCTCTTCAGATATTCAGGCTAAGGTTAGGGATATGTTCACAATGAGTATTACGGTGAAGGTCAGGGAAAGGGATAAGGTTCAGGATAAGGTTGAGGATAAGGTTTAAGGTTAAGGATAGTGTAAGTAGATTGAAGTAGTTAATTGAAATGTGCTATCTTGCATCTGTAAAGTTTGTAATGCATCTACAGAATAACTATCCAAATAAACATATTGTGGCTCGTCATGGTGTTGGTAGTGTGACGTTTTGAGGATGAACCATATTTTGTAGGCTAACCAAAATGCCCAGAGTGATCAATTATAAGTCACCTTATGTGGCAAATATACTGGCCAGGCATCTGTGTTTTCATGTCCATAAATGGCTCTTCATGTGGAGAACCATTTTTGAACTGTGTTGTATACTAGACAAAATGCCCAAAAGTGTCAAACGGAATGTCTAGATACACAAGGTAAAGTTTGCAAAAATCGTCATGGTTGTCGGGTTTCCCTTTAACCTACCTGTGCCTGCCTGCTTCACCTCCCACTGACTGAGGCATGATGGGTAAAGGCCTAGAAGGCTAGAAGCCCTGGGCCCCACTGGTGTTTTAAAGCTCCCTGCTGAGTGGGGTCAAATTCCCTCAAACCCTAGAAAGAGACTTTTTGAGATCAGTTGAAAAAAGGTAAGAATACCGCTTGGGGGCTGTTAAGGGCTTCATATAAGAGGCAAACATGGAAGCACAGGCCCCTTGGTCATCCACAGTGGAGGTTATCAAAGGCTGAAAAAAGTAACCCATTTAAACAATGGACAGGCAGTAGAGCAATACGTTTGGACTTGTGCAATTACTGAAAAACAAAGAAAATTCCGGAAAAAAACAAAGTTTTTAGAAATGTTGAAAAATAATTGCCTTAGTTTAAGAACTCCTTTTGGGGTCCATTAGGTTCTTCTTACAACAGCCAAACACCAGGTCCTTGGAACATCTAGAATAATATTAATTAAAGTTGGAAGTTGTGACTGTTATGGAGATTTCTGAAAACAAAATGCTCGAGCTTGGCCTTAGTAGGCATCCAAAAACAACCAGTTACCTAAGGACAGGCTCCTAAAACATCCAGAAAAGTAAAGTTATTAAAACCGGAAAATAATAACCCATATGTAAAGTGGGACACAGACAACATATTCGTAGTTGTTAAGGGCCTCCTATATCGGGCAAATACCATCCGGCTTAAGGGCAGGCCTATGCATTATGGCTAGTGTTAGGTATTAGGTCAATTGACTTGGGTTTAGGTATTGAGGGTAGGGTTAGGTTCACGTATTAAGTAGTGCTGTAAAACAATTAAAATGATTAATCGCGATAAATCGCAAAAAAACGATTAATCGCGATTCATTGCAATTTTAGAATCTGTTCTAAAACCAGACACGGAGCCTGGTGTTCCACAAGGCTGCATGTTGAGCCTCTTCCTGTACTCTTCTCCCACAACTGCGTTCTTGTACTTAGTACCAACATCATCTTCAAGTTCGCAGACAACACCACGGTGGTAGGCCTGATCAGTGACAATGACGAGGAAGGAAGACAGGGAGGAGGTCAAGTGCCTGGCGGCATGGTGCACTGACAACAACCTGGCCCACAATGCAAAGAAGACCAAAAAGACGCAGCAGCACCTGTACCTTTGGAGAAGGCTGAAGAAGGCCTGACTGTCTTCCCAAATCCTTGTGAACTTCTACTGCTGCACAATTGAGAGCATTCTGACAAACTGTGTGGTTTGGTGGATGCTGCGTGGCCGACCGGAAGGCCCTAAAAACAGGTGGTGAAAACAGCCCAGCACTTCACTGGTGCCCAGCTCCCACATTCGCAGACCTCCAGCGCAAGCGGTTTATGCGTAGGGCGCGCGGCATGATCAGAGACACTACACATCCATGCCACAAACTGTTTGCCCTCCTACCATCAGGCAGGCGGTACAGGTCTCTTCGTTCCCACACCAGCAGGCACAGGAACACTTTCTTTCCATCTACTGTAACCCTCCTGAACTCTGTGACCCATCACTAACCACACCCACCTGCCCACCGCTTAGTACCGCCTCTCAGGGACCTTGTTGCACTACTCCCTTGTACTACTTGTCTACCTCGGGAACCTCATTGCTGCTATCCCTGTATTTCAGTTGCACATGCTACCTTGCACATTCTGTTTGACTGCATTGCACATTTAGAATTGCCATTGTACATGCTTTTTTCAGTTGTTACATGGTACATGTCTACCTCAGGAACCTCATTGCTGCTATCCCTGTTATCTCTGCATTTCAGTTGCACATGCTACCTTACATCTCCAACTTGCTCGATGGTACAGTCAGAATTGCCATTTGTATTTGCATTTGCCTCATCACACAACTATTAATTTCCCACTTGTACATACATATACTTAATACTTGTACATTTTCTGACCTCCCCTATTAGCCTTCATTGCTCATTTAGAATTGCCATTTGCACTGTGCCTTCATTGCACATCTACTGTATACATTCCACTTGTGACATACACTATGCCTAATACTTGCAAATTTCCTGACCTCTATATTTGCCCTTCGGGTTAAATGCTAACTGCATTTTTTTGTACTGTACTCGTACTGTTCCATTACAATAAAGTTGAATCTTAACTAAACTAATCTCCTGCATCGTGGGTCCCGTCTCCTGGGACATTAACACGGACATCACTGCACTGCATGCATATAATTGAGGCTGTATCAGCATACAAATACCTTGGGATTGTAACTGATGACACTCTCTCATTGAAGACATACAGTTAGCCCCAGAAATAATTGGACACTGACACAAGTTTTGTTATTTTGGCTGTTTACCAAAATATATTCAAGTTACAGTTAAATAATGAACATGGGCTTAAAGTGGAGTCTCTCAGCTTTAATCTGAGGGTATTCATATCCAAATTGGAGGAAGGGTTTAGGAATTACAGCTTTTTAATTTGTAGCCCCATTTCAAGCTTCTTTTGAAGCTTGAAAGAAACTTGTACTTGCAGGGATTTAGATTATGGGAATGTCATCTACATACATGCTCCTTACATGCTCTGGACACTGTTTACCATAATGTTTTAAGGTTCATTACCAATTGTAGAATGCTCACTCATCACTGTGTTCTGTACAATAGAGTAGGCTGGCCCTCATTGTTGACACGTAGGATCTCACACTGATACTTTTAAATTTACAAAGCTATTCTGGTGTTTGAGATCATCCTACCTTTGTGAATATTTCCACAAAAACAAATTCAAAAAGCTACTGCTTAAGATCACAGGATGTCTATTTATTGTCAGTTCCCACTGTTCGCACAGAGATTTTAGGGTTGCTGCTCCTACAGAATGGAATAGTCTTCAATCTGACCTGTAAATGCTTGTAATACTGGGTTTGTTTAAAGACAAAATTAGAATATTGGAGGAGGGCCTATCTCGTTGTCAGTGCTTTCAAAGTTGTGCATTTTTTCTTAATTGTAGCTGTATTTCTTTGGTTATTTATTGGTGCTGGATGGGATCGTTGCTGTATTTTGATTTCCCTATGTTGTGTTCTGTGTTTTAAACTAGTTTTTGTCTGTTGATGCCTGTCTTGGCCAGGAAATTGCTGTAATAGGGATTTTTAATCTCAGTGAGTCTTTTTCCTGGTTAAATAAAGGTTAAATAAAAAACATATTAAGGTTAGGCTAAGGAGTAGGTATAGGGTTAGGGTTATGTTTATGTTTTTCGGCTGGATTTAGGTATTAAGGTTAGGCTTATGTTTAGGTTTTAAGGCTAGGTTTAGGTATTAAGGTTAAACTTACGTTTAAGTACAGTATTCATGTTAGGATTATGTTTGTGTTTTAATGCTAGATTTAGGCATCATGTTTAAAGGCTAGGATTAGGTATTAAATTTAGGCTTACGTTTAGGTATTACGGTTAGGCTTATGTTTACGTTTTAATGCTAGGTCTAGGCATTAATGTTAGGCTTACCTATAGGTATTAAAGTTAGGCTTATGTTTATGTTTTAAGGCTAGGTTTAGGCATTAAGGTTAGGCTTACGTTTACGTATTAAGGTTAGGTTTATGTTTATGTTATAAGGCTAGGTTTAGGCATTAAGGTTAGCGTTATGGTTTGGGAAAGGCTGCGTAGCATCACCACATTCACCACCTTTACATTTTCTCTCAATGAAGTCAAACTTACAACCTCAACCACCCATCCTTCTCCACAATGCCTAGCACAACACCAGGCCATTTACAGTTTTTCCCGATTGCTAACAAGCATTGAACAATACTGAAGTTACATTACAGTTTTTCTCAATTGTTTACACACAAATTCTGGTACATGAGACACAATGACCACAACATGTAACTCATTCACCAACCCCCTGAACCAATTCTGCTAAACTACAAGCACAATTCCTGCTTTACACTCAAATTGCAGTTCTAAAACACACTTTTTTCAAAACACTACACACAATTCTCTGCTTTTGGCACAAGTTTCATGCAGAAAATATCCTGTTTTCACAAGGAACACACTGCCAT
>JACXGI010018174.1:0-13565 GCA_016801175.1 Esox masquinongy | reverse complement strand
TCCATGTCCTTAGTCTGCTTGTCTTCAGCAAACTGTTTGCGGGCTTTCTTGTGCATCATCTTTAGAAGAGTCTTCCTTCTGGGACGACAGCCATGCAGACCAATTTGATGCAGTGTGCGGCGTATGGTCTGAGCACTGACAGGCTGACCCCCCACCCCTTCAACCTCTGCAGCAATGCTGGCAGCACTCATACGTCTATTTCCCAAAGACAACCTCTGGATATGACGCTGAGCTCGTGCACTCAACTTCTTTGGTCGACCATGGCGAGGCCTGTTCTGAGTGGAACCTGTCCTGTTAAACCGCTGTATGGTCTTGGCCACCGTACTGCAGCTCAGTTTCAGGGTCTTGGCAATCTCCTTATAGCCTAGGCCATCTTTATGTAGAGCAACAATTCTTTTTTTCAGATCCTCAGTGAGTTCTTTGCCATGAGGTACCATGTTGAACTTCCAGTGACCAATATGAGGGAGTGTGAGAGCGATGACACCAAATTTAACACACCTGCTCCCCATTCACACCTGAGACCTTGTAACACTAACGAGTCACATGACACCGGGGTGGGAAAATAGCTAATTGGGCCCAATTTGGACATTTTCACTTAGGGGTGTACTCACTTTTGTTGCCTGCGGTTTAGACATTAATGGCTGTGTGTTGAGTTATTTTGAGGGGACAGCAAATTTACACTGTTATACAAGCTGTACACTCACTACTTTACATTGTAGCAAAGTGTAGTTTCTTCAGTATTGTCACATGAAAAGATATAATCAAATATTTACAAAAATGTGAGGGGTGTACTCACTTTTGTGAGATACTGTATGTGTGAAGGTAATGTCTGTGTAACGTCCCTCAGAGTGGGGGTGTCCGTGTGGATGGTAGGAAGCTGAACATTGTAGCAGCGGTGAGCAGAGAAGACGCTGTCAAACTAAAGGATAAAAAGGTGAAAACACAAACCGGGACCAGGAACCTCTATCTAGCTAGAGAAGGATGTAAGTAACTCCTTTCTCTTCATCTCCCATTCCCTCTCCTCTCCCCATATCTTTACTTCATCCCTGTCTCTCTCTCTGTCTATCAGTGATCCGGGCAGGAACTAAGGCAGCTGAGGGTGTTCCAGCAGCAGATATGGCCAAGAGGGCCAGAGTGAGTTCTTCCAATCAGCATCATCTTACTATTAAAGCTTTGTTTGCAGATATTGAATTTTTGTCCAACCCACCCTGTCTGGAATCCTTTTCCGAAATTAAAGTTGTATTTGCCACACAAACATACATACTTCTCTCAGTACATCACCCATTTCTGAACATTTTCTGACCAGTTTCATCAACATGGGGAACGTAAGAAAACCATGCCACAATTTATACAGATATTCCAAAATTATTTTTTCATGAAGGCTGCAAACTCCCATCTGTGTTATGGAATGTTGCCGTAGCACAGGAGCAGATGGCTAGTGTCCTCCGTGTATGTGGGTTTGGGGAGGGCCAGTGGGTATATGGGCTGTTTACTCTCTACTCTCTCTGTGTTAGGTTGAGGACCTGAAGCGGACCAAGCTACGGGACATTAACGTGTTTGTGTCTAGGACCCGTTTGTGTATTCATAACCTGCCCAAGTCTGTAAATGATAAACAACTACGACAACTCTGTCTGAAAGCTGCAGGAGGTGACAAGGGGGTCCGCATTACGGAGGTACGGCAGAACTGCGTTTACACCACTGTTTACATTGGTCTAACATCGTTTACCACAGGTCTACTCATCTTTCTGGCTGATCTGTTAAGTGTGACCACCAGGTGGCACTGTTGTTCTCTAAAGCTGTCCTGTCCGTGTCGAATGGCTTTTCATTCGTCTACCTCGTGACCTCTCCCCAATGTCCTCAACCTCTCTCTTGTCTGGCTCTCTCCAGTGCAGGGTGATGTATGATAAGAAGCCCGAGCGAGGTCAGGTGTTAGGCCGATCGCTTGGTTATGGCTTCGTTCAGTTCCGAGATCATGAACGTGCTCTGAAGACGCTACGACAACTAAACAACAACCCTGATATCTTTGGAGACAGCAGGGTGGGTGTGTGTGGCGCTGTGCCATTGTTGATCTGTTTGTGTTATGCACACACTCATGTCCAGAGCACGTCTGCAGTTTGTCCTTGACAGGCTGCAGCTGTGTTTGTGTGTGATTCAGAGTATATGTTCCAGGATTTTGGGTTTGAATTTGCTAGAAACCCCCACATGCAGCTGTCCACATCACATCCATGTGCTCTTGTGATTCAGGCCATGGCCGGAGGATTGCAACATTTGATTATTTAGAATTACAATTATGTTGTCCGAGAAAGTGCATCGATTCAGTTCTGGAGGTGAATATTAGAACGTTTTTGGTGCACAGGGACTCTGAAATTGGTTTTAAATGGCATTAAAGTGGCATTAACAAAATATTAAAATATTTTGAATTCAACTTGATGAAATCAGTAGGTTCATTGTATATGAGGTTTTTAAGAAATGCCCTATTCATGTGTGTGTGTGTGTGTGTGTGTCTGTGTGTGTCTGTGTGTGTGTCTGTGTCTGTCTACAGAGGCCTATTGTTGAGTTCTCTCTTGAAGATGGAAGGAAGCTCAAGATGAAAGAAATGCGACAACAAAAAATCAAGGTGTGTGTTTGTATTTTGGTGTGCTGATGATGATGATTAAGATAAAAAGTTAGGCATCTCCCTTTTCCATTTTATTGTTTTCCAGGAGCGTTTCAAGGCGAGGGGACCTCAGTCAACTGGAGGAAAGTCGCAGTCAGGAGGTGGAACTGGAACTCAGAGAGGTGTGCCTAAACCCCAGGGGGCCATGTTACTGAAAGAGACATCAATAAAGACACCGTCGCCATCCGGCCAGAGCAGGAACATTGGAGGTATAACGTTCTGCATCTATGGCTTGACCTGTGTATGAAACAGCAAGCTTGTTGCTTTAAAATAATGGTGGAATTACCAATTTCCTGGCATTTCCCTCCTTTCTTCTTGTTCTTTTAACACAGTGGTGGTGGGTGGGTAAAATCACTGGGGAAGCCAAGTCGGGAAAAATTATCCATATTCATCGTGTATTGTACGGCAGAAAGAAGACAAGCACATGTCTAACACGATGAATGACGTCATCGTGTTAGAAGCGTTTCCACTCGATTAGCGGACAGTGGCAAAGTAATGCTTGCCGACTGTACTTTGTTTACGGTCTTCTTACCCTCGTCATCGTATTGAACGCTAAATCCAAAATGTTCCCACACAGCGTATTTGAAAGACGGCGGTGCCTCTTCAAATTTGCTTCTCTCTGGACTTATTTTACCTCTGTTTGCGCAGTGAGAAACCACGATTTCAGTCAGACGTCAGCAAGACACTCGTGACGGTTGGCTGCTTTTCTTCAAACACGGTTGTTCGTGAGGTAGATGGCTAGTACCAAGCTAGGTAATTTAGCTAGCTTCTTCTTCTTGTAATTCGTTGGTGGATCGCAACCATACGAAAGTATACTGCCACCTACTGTACCGGAGTGTGAGGCCGGCCACCGCCTACCTACATCATACCCTTCTGCTCAACCCCGTTTCCCTGAGAAATTGAGATACAGCCCTTGCCACCACCCCACCCCCCTTCGAACCCCCTAGCAACCCCACTAAATCCCACTTCCTACCCTCCCCCCTAACCTTCTCATACAACCTTTCCCTCTCAGCATCATACTTTTGGCAGTGCAACAACGCATGTTCAACTGTTTCTTCTACAATCACACAGTCCTGTCTCATGCTTAGCTATCACCTTCAATGAGGAATTCAGCCCTGTATGCCCTAACCTTAGACAACCCTACATCACCTCTTCCCTCCCACACCCCATATTCCTTAACTCTACCCTCACCGAACGCTGTGCCCCATAATACCCTCTGCCCTTCCTGCTACCATCCCACTTTCTCTGCCAACACTCATAACCCACCCCCACTCATAACCCACCCCCACTCATAACCCACCCCCACTCATAACCCACCCCCACTCATAACCCACCCCCACTCATAACCCACCCCTTTTACCAGTGATTTAATTTCACCTCTCCCTAACGGCACTGGAACACCCAATCCCTCCTTCCTACACGCATTCCTAGCCAGCCTATCAGCCATTTCGTTACCCTCCACACCAACATGAGCCGGTACCCACTAGAACCGAACCGCCACACCCATCCTCTCCAACCCCAACAACAACACCATCTCCACCAACAACTCACCTCTGTCTGACCTTCCAGACTGTAAACTGCTCAACACTGCCGCTGAGTCAGAACACACCTCCACCCTCAACGGTCTCACCTCCTCCACCCACCTTAACCCAAGAATCATTGCCACCATCTCCGCTGTATACACCGACACCTGGTCTGTTAACCACTGGACCACCTGCACATTGAATTCAGGCACATACACTCCTGCACCAACCCTCCCATTAGCTAGCTACATAGTGGACATTGGCTGTTAAACGTCCCACAGGTACCATGAGAATGTGAAAATTCAATCAGAAGTTGTTGGACAACAGCAACTTTGCTTTGTGGTTGAAATCTGCTGAAGGGAAAGAAAACGAACCCCACTGTGTTTTTTGCAAGAAGTCTTTCAAACTTTGCACATTCATGGGAATTACTTCATGGGAAGTGTGAGAAACACAAAAACAACAAAGCGCTGCCAAAAGCCTCCAACAAACGCATTTCTAAGTTTTGTTTGATCGTATCACCGACGACAGTCCCGCGAAGTACAGCCAGTAACGTTATTGTTAGCAGTAAGCTTACTGCTCTAACAACAGTGGGTAGGGGAGACTGGGATATCTATAACATTTTGGACATTTCTGGCTGTGTCTTGAAGCTCTTTTAAGCCAGTGCATTCAAAATTATATACAAACTAGTTACATGTGTCCGCTATTAGATGGCGTAGCTGTGATAGGTGTAACACAAACAAAAAATGCGTGGTTTAGTCTCATACACAAGGAGTGAAATGTTACAATTCACCCCATAGGCTGGATTAGTTGTAACATACCCAGGGGTGAATTGTAACATTATAAAATAAGGATTATGACAAAAATGTGATACTGAAAGCTTTTTAATCAAAACTTAAATTACGTTTTGTCATAATTGGTGTGCGTGCGTGTGCATAAAGTATGTTAGTTACTGTCAGTCATAGTAGTGAGACGTTTGAACATAATACACTTGAACAAAATGAGCATTACTGAATATTAATGTGTGTGTTTGTGCTTGTTTGTCATCGTCAGTCTAGGCATACTGAAATTCAAAGAAAACATATATAGGCTTATAACTACAATTTTGCATGGGGTAGGTTGTAACATTTTTATTGTTGTTGCAACTAACCCAGACTCCTATATTCATGATCTAGCTTACCTTACAGCTAACAGGTAAAACATTATCTCTAACAGCTTGCATGAAAGATATCTAGATAGAAACAGAATAAACATGATTTGGATGAGTTTAACTACATAGCTGGCAATACTACCACAAAAATAAATTAGGTAATAAACTTTCTTACCTGAAAATTAGTTTATTCCTTTTAAAATTGGTTGTGTCTGCCACAGGATGCTACTTCACATGTGGAATAAGGACTAAACTGAGCATGTGCAGAGTGAATCAGGTGATTCGTAAATTGGAAGTGTTACAACTGCCCTGTGTTACAACCATCCCTGGTCTCCCCTACTTCAGTTGAATTGGTGTCCTTATGTATTTTTTGCGTGAGGTGTTGTTGTGAAATTTGTCTTATTGAATTTGTAGTGGCATTAAAAAAGTCTTAAAATGTCTTGAATGTAACTTCCTGAAACCTGCAGATACCCTCTAGGGCGCCTTTAGGGAGGTTTCCTACTGAGATGTCATTGCAAATCATCCACTAGTTGTTTAAGGGGGAGGTGGTTGCGGTCCCTGCGATTGCCACATTTTGTGACATTGCTGTGGAGTAAAGTTTGTCAGCCCTCTGTAGCCCCCTACCGGCCTGGGGCCCCAAGCAGTTTCCTGCCTGTTCACAAGCTACATGTCTGGTTCTGTGGATCAGAATTTAGAAAGTGCATGTAGTCTGCAGCGCAATAAGCATGTTTTGGAAATTGAGAAAATGACCAGCATATCGTATTGAACCGTAGGGGGTGTACCGAACGGTTCAGTATCATACTGTGTACCATTGCATCCCTATCTAACATCATGGCTAGAACAAGCCAGCCAGTTAACATTTAGCTGTGTTGGACCTGAATTCCCATCTTCCCAACCCAGTAGGATATAATGAAATTCTGAGGATGGTCTAAAACCACAAGTCCATGGCTATTTAGGAAAGTGTAACCTTTAACTAGCTACTGAAGGAGAACGATTACATTGGGTTATAGTATATTTCCATCGTTGACCTTTTGACTTGTGATTTTATTGGTGTGAAGCGTTTTCCTTTCTGGCTTCCCATGGGAGGTGTTTTTGAGCTAATTGTCCTTGTCTATTAGCTCAAAGCTAATAGAAAAGGACTGTTTCATGCTATTTTTTGTTGTTGTGTCTGACATTTATCTTTGATTTCTATCTTTATCATCTAGGACCTCCCACCCAGCCAAAGGGCCAGCCTCAGGGCAGACATTATTCTGGCTTCCAGACCACTCCGGTTTTAGAACACATAGAACTGGAGGATGGTAAGAAGCGGCGGAAGGTTCTACCTCTGCCCACGCACCGTGGCCCCAAGATCAGGTAACACAAACACTCTTGCATGCACCACGCCGTACAGATCACATTGTAACCCACCTGTGGTTAATGATACCTACTGTGTGGTGTTATTTCCCATTTTCAGAGCTCGTGATAAGGGGAAGCAGCTGCCTGCTCAGCCTAAGAAACCCAAGAGCCGGCCCAGCAGGAGAGAACGACAGGGCGTGACCTCCCTGGAGAAACCTACACAGCCTAGACCACAGGTACTGTATGTGTGCATTAGTACCAACTCTGTATGCTTAACCCTGCTAAGAGCTCCCGCTCTTTATAAAGTCTATGTTGTTCTTTTGCTTTGGGTTCTTATTGTTATTAGGAAGGCTGTTAGCTGGCTATAGACACTGACAAAAATAAATAAAGAGCTGTATATGTTTTTGTTGTTGGCCAAATTGTCTGGAAGGCAAAAGTCATCCGGCTCCAATTTTGCTCTTGTATTGCTTAGCCATGATTATGGTAAAAAAACTTTTATTTTTGTGCTTAGTATAATAATCAGTGCGGAGAGAATTGCGACATTTTTGCAATTTAGGGTGGGTCTGCTGACAGAAATCACTCCTTGCATCAATGAAACCTATGCCTAACTATAGGATTTGGTTGCAGTTGTTACCACCTCCTACAACTGGTGTTGGGTTGTCTAAAATGGCTAAAATAGTCTATTTTAGCTAGACTATTTAGAAGAGCTAAGAACAACGATTATATCATTATACAAATTGCTATTCATACATTCTTTTCCTCAGTTTAATATTAAAAATGGCTCATAAAAGTTAAATCATTATTTTGCCAATCATTATCAAACTAATTCTTGATAAAATTATTACTGCCTTATGAATTCTTTATAATTATTGAAAACTAATTTTAGCATTTTCCAAGAACTAGGAAATGTCCAATGTGGTGTGGTTTTTACCATAGCTTCCACCGATCAGCTTAGGTCATGCTTCTTGAGGCAGGTTGTGCTCCTGCAAAAGTTGCAAGTCTTTGTAAATTCTCCCCTCTGTGCCTGTGGCAAAAAGTACTTTTACACAAAACATAACTGGGTTTTGTTAACTGGGTTAAGGTTAATGTACTAACTGCATGTTGCTCCGGATTACAATGTCTGCTAAATGATTGCAATGGAATTGTCACAGGCATTTCCATTGTATCTGTCCCAGACAGTGGACTGCAAGTCCAGTTAGAAAATGTTGTTGCCTAGGGTTTGGGAGAATTCTCTGTTAACCAGACTCAGTTCATCGATTGTCCCCTCCTCTCATAATATGCTGAACTGACTCCATTACATTTGATTTGTGTAGTACACTAAATGGACATTGTTTGAAGGGTACTAGAGGACTAGATTCCAATTTATAGGTAGAACCTGTAACCGGCGTTAATGGTAAACGTAAGAATGTGTCCCCAAATCTTAACACTGATGGAGCAAGAGACAGTGCAGTAAGTTTCCTGGCAACCTGAGCCCAGTCCAGTGCTGCCTCTGCCCGGTACTGATGAGTACTGTCCTCAATGTAGGGTTAGATGTTCTATCAAGTGGAAATTAAGCCTCCACGACCACTCTCTCTCTCTCTCTCACACACACACACACACACACACACACACACACACACACACACACACACACACACAAAAAAAATCCTTGTGTTGACGCCTTGGCCATGTATTTAATTATTTTCTCAGAGCGCTAAAGGGGTCAAGAAGCGGTTTAGGAGCCGAGAAGATGAGCGCTTTGACAACCTGGTTGAACAGTACAAGAAGAAACTGATGGTCAACAAGACCGCTGCTGTCAAAAAGAACAAGTGGTTTAGTAGTTAAGTATTTATGTTAAAAATACAACATATTTTGGCATTAGCCAATCTTTTTTTTTTTTTAAACATTGGTTTCTACATTAACATTCACTTTTTGAAACAAAGCGATTGTGGTTGAGGTGTTGGCATAACATTAACCTTTGAACTGTGTACAGTAATATGGAGTCCAGTGGGATAGTGTAGGTCTGTGACTTCACATTCTACACTACATTGTGGTGTAGAATTTAATTTACCCTGACTCTGACAGATGTCATCACAACAGATGGAAGCACATGGTGGAAAAACATGAAAATCTGTGTTTGTTTAGAAACTGATGTTTTACTCTGTACTGTGCTTTATGTTCATGTTAACTATTGGTGAATACTATTGTAAAGATTATCAGAGCTTTGAGTGACATTTTTATTTTATAAACCAAATGCAATGTTATTTTTTAGTCTGTCAGAGTCAGAGTTTTTGTTAAAGTGTTGTTATTCAAGGAGTATTGATATATTTTCAGTCTTGAAGAGAAAGCACATCCACCCACAATGTTGATATGTAATCTTTTTCAGAGGTCTTTACCCCATGTTCCTTTGCCACCTCTTCAAATGGTCATGTCATTGAGAAAACTTTGCTCAGCTGTGACCTGTTTGTAGAAGTCTCGCTTGATTTCAGACAGGCCAAAACACCCACAATGTTGATAGCCTGTTAGTAATGTTTGCTGCAGGTTTGGACCCTTTCACCCACCCCTTATATTCACCCCCACACAAAACTATTTTGCACTGAACAAACATTGTAATGTAATGTGCAACAATTTCAAAGATTTTACTGAATTACACTTCATATGACATCTGTTAGTTGAAATAAAGTAATTAAGCCCTATTCTATAGATTGTTTTACATGACTTGGAATGCCGAGGCATTTCTTGGTTACAGCTTAAAAAATACTTGACTTTACCTTATGTGGCCACCATTTGCCTCATGGAGTGTGACACCTTTACATGCTGCTGATTTATGTCAGTGAAATGTTGTCCCACTCTTCAGTGGCTGTGTGAAGTGGCAGGAAGATTCTTTTGTCATTTAGAAGATACAGCTCTGGAAAAAATTAAACTCTGGAAAGTTTTGAGTGAGGAACAGAAGTGTTAAATTTGCAGTGTTCTCTTAATTTTAACCCTTCTGTTCCTCACTCAAAACCTTCTTCGACTTTTTTTTGGAAAGGAAAGAATTAGGTGCAGTGGTCTCTTAATTTTTTCCGGAGCTGTATTCTTATCCAAAGCAACTTATATAGTGTGGACATTTTAGGATGGCTAGGTAAGGTAACCACTCAAATGAGTAGTATTGGGGACCCCCTCCTGGGCAAGGCCAGATCTATATTCTACGAGAATATAGATTTGCATTTCTTTTTGAAGCTCCTTTGTTACTGTGTTTTTGTTCCATAATCCACAAAACAAAAAAACTAAAACACTATAAATCACTTATTTGATTGATGCCAAGCTATGTTAGACAAAACTGATAGTTGTTACTCACACAATATTCAAACAGCAACTTAAATTTGTTTGGACAAAATGTACATATCAGCATGCTTTCATTTGTTTACGAGAAAAACATGATTTTTTTTATTGGAATATTACAGTAGACTACAATTTTCTTCCTGACAAATTTTTGCCACATTTTCCTGGTGTCAGGAAATGTACTAAGTACTTCAAATCAAACTTATCTGCAGCATTGTTATAACCTAATTGTTGTGAAAATTATATAATGTTATTTTATATCAAGTTAATATTAAATAAGACATGAATAACATCCTGGTACATTAAGTCATTTAGGAAATGATTTGTTTTATCCAAAGCGACTTTCAAGTGAGGCTGAGAACAATCATAGCATACAACTACAACACCTACAACATAGCACTAAACCCCATTAATAATAATGAATGTGTATTATTTATTATTATTATTGGCTCACATTTATGGAAATATCTAACACAGAGGCCCTGGTATTGGTTGTGGTGGGACCGAGGGGTCCTTGTATAGGTTGTGGAGGGACCCTGGCATGAGTTGTGGAGGAGGGACCTTAATATGGTTTGTGGAGGAGTCCTGGAGTTGAGGTGGAGGGAAGGGGCCCTGGTATGGGTTGAGGTGGAGTCGAGGGGCCCTGCTATGGGTTGGGGTGGGGCCCTGGTAGTCAGGGAGCACTTTATGGACTGAAGGGTCCACATATTCAAGCGCTATCGGTCTATCTATCTACACTTTGCATTCACATTAGATTGTCCCAGGGGCCTTGGACCATTTTCGGCCATCAAGGTGCCTTGTAGCCCGAGGCCCCTAATGGAGAGAGGCCCCTGGGCCCAGGCCCCATTTGCCTAGTCCATTATCCGGCCCTGCTCCCGGGTACGTTCTTAACAGAAGTAACCACTATACGAGTGACTGTGTTCTTACAATTAGTTCTCATTACCGTAATTCCCCATTTATAACCCGCACCATGTATAAACCACACCATTAATTTTATAGCTTTGTGTGTATACAAACCTGAGTATTAACTGCATCCGGAATTATGACTCGTACATACATTGTACATTAAAATTAAACATCTGTCAGAGGGCGCTACCAAAACTAATTTGTTAAAGAATAAAATCTGTTTTTGAAAACCCTGTAACACCAGTTGTAGCATATTCACTGCATGGGTTTCTGAGACCTATGTCGTCAAGCAGTCATCTGTGAAAACGTTTGCCAGTGGAAACGGTTTTAAAAATGTAAACTTGTGTATTAGCCTCACCCATGTATTAACCGCGGTGGTTGAAAATGTTTTCAAAATCTGTGCACAAGCCGCTGTTTACAAATGGGAAATTACGGTAGTACTCTTTGGAAAGGTAATTCACAATTCTAGGGCAAATTAAAGTAAAGTTTGAAATTTCTACATTTGACGGCTCAATTTGGAACTTAATATATGTTATTATGATGTCAGTCCCTTTGATATTGACAGCAAGACCAACAGCATGCTGGTGCTAGAAACTGTCCATCCTAGCATGTTTATTTGGAAGTTTGTTTTATGATGAAAATAGCTGGATAATTATAGGTGTATTCAAGTGAATGGGTAAACATGTTTTAGCTGCTGATACAGTATATAAATTAAAAAAATAAATAATTATAAAAAAAGTTACTTGATCACATTTAAAGTAATCAGTGACAGTTAACCATGGCAAAAACTTCAACTTCAGTTCGTTGGATATGACTTAATAACAGTAACTCAGCAAATCTTGAGCTGATCCAGGTTCAGCAGTAACCAACTTAGGTAGCCCTTTAGGCTCTTTAGTGCTGCTGGACCCAGAATCAGACCATACTTCTTGCTAGTGTCTTTCAGAGCCTCCTTCAGATCACCCTCTGCTGACTGTTTCTGGGCAGGGCAGCAAACTTTCATCCAGTTCTCCAGCAGGCCCTTCATAGTGGAGGTGTCTTCCACCAGGGGTATGAGGTCCACCTGGTCGAGGAAGAGCATTATGTCCTGGTAGAACGTTATGGTCTCCACTATGGAAGGCAGGCCTTTCACAAGCTGGTCTACTGGCTCTGCATGAGGAAACGGATCCAAACCCTCAATCACCATGTTAGGAGACGTATCCAGCTGGAGGATGGGAGAGGTGATTATGATTCATGAAAGCTATACATGCATTATTTATTTGATTTATTCATCAATAAGCCAAAGAAAGCATACCTCAATATTAAAATAGTTGACTGAACAGATGACTGGAAGATTGTCTAGGCCTACCTTTTTGATTCTGAACATCATGATATGCGCCAGGTGTTTGACCTTAGTCCTCACTATGTTCAGTGACAGCGATGCTCCTGCACCCAGTCCCAACAAGGCCAGTAGAGACAAACCCAGGGCCATGGAGTTGTCCATACCCATAAGTTGGATGTGCAGGTGGATGTGTTTGGAAATGGTTGGTTACTCTGTAAATATAGAATAGTGAAAGGGAAGGGATATACATGCTTTACATTCAGGTTCCTCTCTTGCAGATCGTTGAGACGCACACAAACACATATGGAATTCAATTATGTTCACGTAAACTGTACATTTGATAATTCTTAAACTTGAATGGCATTTTCTTGAAGAATCATGTTTGTTTTGGTTATTGAGGGGGAATACCCACTTCTACAGAACAAGCTGCAGTGCGATAAATATAATACATATTGCAGTCAGTGTACTACTGTTTATTTAAAAGAGATGGGTCCTCACTTCATGAAAGCATGCATTACAGAAAAAATGTGCTGTGACAACATATTTATGCACTTCTTATCTCAGTAACACATACAAAGCAGAGAAACATAAAGGTAAATACAATGCTAACACTAATTAAACAAAGTGACTAAGATAGAGATGGAAAATTGAAAGAAGAATATAGATAGAGGTGGAGAGAGATTGAGAGAGATAGAGATGGAGTGAGTGATACATATGCCGGTAGAGATGCTGAGAGTGATATAGATAGAGGTGAAGATGGAGAGTGATAAAAATGGAGAGACAGATACAGTTTGAAATGGCAGGAGTGTGTCTTACCTCTGTATGTGTATGTCACTCCTAGGCTCTCCTCAGGGTTTCTCTTATAGCAGAGGGCAATTGACTCATATCTTACTCTCCACCCCCTGTATCCATTATCTCCCTGATGTAGGGTAACAGGGCAGGAGACAGGTTCAGAGCACAGGTTACAACCCCCCCCCCACACACACACACACACTTTGTGTATTTGCTAATTGTGTGGTAATCTGATGTTGTTGCCTTAATGTTCTATGTCTCATCTCCCCAAATGGGAAATGTTGACGTAGGTGGATCCCTGTACACCCCTACTATCTTGTGTGTGTTTATGTGTCTACATTGAATCAATGAGTATGACACCATGAGCCTGGTCGCTCCCATTGATGCATGTCTCATCAACTAATAAGGCAGTGACTATTAATGCAATACAATGTAACTAACTCTTGCAACATCCAGAACATGTGGACTGGAGGGAACATGTCTGGTGATGAGGGAGTAGAGGATGGAGGGAATAGAGGACGAAAGAGATGGATGGGGGTAGAGGATGGAAGGGTAGAGGATGGAGGGGATGGAGGGGGTAGGGGA
>JACXGI010018173.1:0-13562 GCA_016801175.1 Esox masquinongy | reverse complement strand
CCTCCATGACGACATCACGGAGCTGGTGGATGTTAGAGACCTTGCGCTCCTCCACCTTCCGTTTGAGGATGCCCCACAGATGCTCAATAGGGTTTAGGTCTGGAGACATGCTTGGCCAGTCCATCACCTTTACCCTCAGCTTCTTTAGCAAGGCAGTGGTCATCTTGGAGGTGTGTTTGGGGTCGTTATCATGTTGGAACACTGCCCTGAGGCCCAGTCTCCGAAGGGAGGGGATCATGCTCTGCTTCAGTATGTCACAGTACATGTTGGCATTCATGGTTCCCTCAATGAACTGTAGCTCCCCAGTGCCGGCAGCACTCATGCAGCCCCAGACCATGACACTCCCACCAACATGCTTGACTGTAGGCAAGACACATTTGTCTTTGTACTCCTCACCTGGTTGCCACCACACACGCTTGACACCATCTGAACCAAATAAGTTTATCTTGGTCTCATCAGACCACAGGACATGGTTCCAGTAATCCATGTCCTGTGGTCTGCTTGTCTTCAGCAAACTGTTTGCGGGCTTTCTTGTGCATCATCTTTAGAAGAGGCTTCCTTCTGGGACGACAGCCATGCAGACCAATTTGATGCAGTGTGCGGCGTATGGTCTGAGCACTGACAAGCTGACCCCCCACTCCTTCAACCTCTGCAGCATTGCTGGCAGCACTCATACGTCTATTTCCCAAAGACAACCTCTGGATATGACACTGAGCTTGTGCACTCAACTTCTTTGGTCGACCATGGCGAGGTCTGTTCTGAGTGGAACCTGTCCTGTTAAACCGCTGTATGGTCTTGGCCACCATGCTGCAGCTAAGTTTCAGGGTCTTGGCAATTTTCTTATAACCTAGGCCATCTTTATGTAGAGCAACAGTTCTTTTTTTCAGATCCTCAGAGAGTTCTTTGCCATGAGGTGCCATGTTGAACTTCCAGTGACCAGTATGAGGGAGTGTGAGAGCGATAACACCAAATTTAAAACCCCTGCTCCCCATTCACACCTGAGACCTTGTAACACTTATGAGTCACATGACACCGGGGAGGGAAAATGGCTAATTGGGCCCAATTTGGACATTTTCACTTAGGGGTGTACTCACTTTTGTTGCCAGTGGTTTAGACATTAATGGCTGTGTGTTGAGTTATTTTGAGGGGACAGCAAATTTACACTGTTTTACAAGCTGTACACTCACTACTTTACATTGTAGCAAAGTGTCATTTCTTCAGTGTTGTCACATGAAAAGATATAATCAAATATTTACAAAAATGTGAGGGGTGTACTCACTTCTGTGAGATACTGTACATGAGTTTAATGCTTGTAAACCGAATGTCATCCATTTTGTGGAGATTCATGGTTTTTGTTGCACGTGGAAACGTGAAACCAATCACTGTGGAATTTCATGGCTAACTCAGGTACAATAGCGTGTCTAGAATTTGAACGTATGAACAACATATAACAACCACACCTAAAGCGGGAGGTTTAGAAATAGTTCACAAATTATGAGAAATCGCAGAACACGTCTTTAAGTATTTACAGATTCAGTGTGTACTTGCTGTTGAAAATAGGCCGCTCTAGGCAGACCCGACTTTCAAAAGAATTTGCCATCTGGACCCTGCCTTGGATATGAGGTGGAATCGGATCTGCACTTCTTTACCTGCTGCTAGATTTCTGAGCATGTTAGAGATACATGCAGAGCATATATCCTGAGACTACACAGACGCACAAAGTTAAAAAATAAACTGAATCTTGATAAATTCCCTTTTCTATTAGGTGAGGTATCATGGCGTGTCATTCCAGAGGAAATGCTCATGACCTGTTGCCACGGGAAAAGGGGCAAACGCTGTTAGCTTTTTATTTATTTTCCCTGTTGTCTTTAAACTAGTTACACATTGTCACCACACAGTCATAGGCAATAATTTAACAACGGCTCTAAGTTCTTTGTGTGTAATGTGGGCGAGGGAGTGGGAGATTGACAACAAATGACAGAGCGTGTGGGGAGTGGGGGTTTCATTAATTATATGGTAACATCTGCACCTGTGGGATATAGACAGCTCCTGAAGAGGAATGAAATATTTCACTGATGGAAGGAGGAACGTGAAACAGAGACAGTAGGGTGGGAGAGAGCGAGACAGTAGTGAGAAAGAGTCATAAAGAGTAGGGAATGAGAGAGAGAGATTTGGGATGGAGTGAGGAGGAGGTCTGCACTGATCTGTGGATGTCTTGGATGCAGAAATGTATTCCGAATGATTTAGCTTGAGTGGTTACCTAGTCTCGGCTAACTAGTTGGCAAAAGTGCGCCAAAGTTGTAGAGTATGAAGCTGCAGGAGCAAGACACCACCTTGATTTTTCTTGAAGAACTGCATGATGTTCTATAGGGTCGTGCTGAGGGTCTTTGCACCCAGAGGGGGTGATACTGTGGACATGGTTAAGGAGAGATCTTGGAGCGGACCCAACTTCCCATGAAGAAAGAGCAGCTCCATTAAAGTGATAAATGTTTGCCGTAGATGTTTGCCTGGCACGCAGAAATGCGTGTCGCCATCGGGGTTTTAGAAGCAGGAAAGAAGAAAAGTATTTTCTAAGTGTCATCCACATAGAAATGACAGGAAGGACCATGTGCAGATATGATGGGAGCCAAGTGACTTAGTGTACTGAGTAGAGAGAAGAGGAGAGGGCCTAGAATCAAGCCCTGGGGGACGCCAGCAGTGAGAGAGAGTGAAGCAGCGCTCTCCACGTTATCTGGTAGGAGAGTGCAGCCAAGCAGGAGGCCATTCAAAAGTTTTCCGAGCCTGAGACGTCAAACATGAGAGGGTGGATGTGATCGTTCACAGTGTTTAAGGCAACTGGTAGATCTAGGTGGGTGAGCATAGAGGAGAGAGTGAGTTTGGGAAATGAGAAGAGCGTCTGTGACACAGAGGAGAGCGGTCCTGGTTGAGTGACCCTGTCTTAGGGTCGAGAAGATAATTCTAAAATAGATGATGGGAGATTTGGTCAGAGACAGCAACGTAAGGTGTTGTTTCTTGAGGAGGGGGGCATCTCTGGCCAAGGCTGAAATTAATGTAACTAACAACTGAATATATGACATTTTTTATGATGTATTTTTATCATAACCCAATTTAACAATATACCATCAATAATCTTTCCATGTCATGAAACCTGTGCTTGTAAGACAACTTCCAATGTTCTCAAAGTCTAAAAAGCCTTGTTCAGTCATACCAATAATTAATATGCTTAGTATGTGATGGACAAGATTATTTTTTTAAACAGATTTTTATGACATATTTGAGGCTGTGCTTTGCTAATTCAGTAAGTGTTGCTGAAACATGGAGCAGTCCAGTATATTCGACAGCTTCCAAGCGTTGTGTGGACCTGAGTTTACTAGTCTATTATGTATGGATCTCTATACTTTCCTTTTTCCGGACAGAGCAAATATAGATGGAACTTGCCCCAAGGCTGTCAACTTGAGATGTTACAGGGATATAAGATATGGCAAAAGTTCTGGTAGCACAGCCGGAGAAAGCAGCCCTTATCCTGGACTGCCGCAAGCAGTTCATCGTTTTGATTTATCAAACCCGGAAGACAGAGTGTTTTGAATTTAGGCAATCCCTGAACTGATTAATTAGCTTAATTGGTCAAGTGGGGTGCAAAGTCTTGGAGTGCTGCAGGTACTAGCTAGCATGGCTACCCCTGTGATAGGTCTTTATGCTAGTGGAAGCCATTCACGTATCTAATTGCATAGACCTTGCAGAATTTGATTAGGGCCTGGAAATTAAAAAATAAAAAAACTAATTAGAAAAGACAGTATTGTGACACCAATGTTTTCCCCCTATGTTGTCTGATCTTGTGTGAGTGTTTTCAGTGGGCATTGAAAGGATGTAAATACAGTATCTTCTGTAAGTTCCTCGGCATTATAAAATCTGCTAAATTAATTGAAGTTATGGGGGCAAAGTATAAATACAGACATTGATAATTTTTCAAAACAACCACTTATACAACTGATTAATAGAAGAACCTAGAACATAAACCTTATATACAAATACATATGTACAGTTATACTATAGATGACTTACAAATATCTTATCATATTATTTTCTGTGTGTGTGAGTGTGTGCGGGTGTTTGTGATATAAACAAAAACAGTCTCTGAACATAATATATTTTTATGCAATCACTTTGATTCTGATGTCCTGATTTTCCAAGGGAAACTATTCTAGTCATTTGGGCCTTTGTATTTAAAAGATTTTACTACAAACTCATGATTTACCCTTGGAATGTGTAATTGTTGTTCTTGAAAGGAGTACAGTGAGTCTTCTAAAGTTATGTGGTCTTTCATATATACAGGGACATTTGTAAAATTACATGTAAAAATAAACTGATGCCACAGCTGTTGTCTTCTGTTTGGGAGTGACAGACAAGTTAGTGATTCAAACATTGTACAAGGATGTGTCTTTATAATGGCATCCAAGAATAAATCTGCAGTGAATCTTTACAAAAAATATCTAACGCCGATAACCTAGATATTTCAAACAAACAACACTTTCAAGTATGGTTCCAACACATACATTTTTTAATTACCAGCTGTGGCGTTTATTCTTTGCCGGCACGATATAAGACATACAACCAATTTTGTTTTAAATCCAAATAATAAATTAAATGCTTTTGATAAATCAATAAAGATGGCGCCAATTAGTTTAAAGAACTTATATCATTTGTGAGTTTAATATATACCGTAGTGGTTGGGTCTAAATCTAGATTTAGTTGAGTTTAACCATCGCAATGTATCAAGATAATGATATGTATGAAAAATGTATTTCTCAAATATTTTTTTACTATTGAGTAATTGCTGATATAGGTCAATTCATGTTGTTCATGTCTAAAGGAGTTTCCAGCTTTATGAAACAGGGTCATTGGGGCACATTCTATTGAAAAGCATTTCACCAGTTGACACGGTGAATTACGTTATATTTGCACGCAGTAATCAATGTAATAATTACATGCAGCCAGATCAAGGTCGATTGAAGAAGAGAATGTCTCTAAATTGATACCGTGGCCTTTAACAAGTCAGTGGAAAGGGCTGCAATCCAAACAATAATTTAAAACCAAACAAGCGCCAGAGAGTGTGCTGTGATCCAATCAGAAACCCAGTTTCAGGACATGCAGAATGGATTTTCTAAAAATGATCTATTATTTAATGGAGACTATAAACTTTTTGTTTCCAGAAAATAGTTTCAAAATGGGCCGATAGTTGTTTGGGTGACAAGAATCACTGTTAGTAAAGTCGAAGTGAGATTAGTCGTCTTCCGGACCCTTGAGATATAAAATCAAGCCCACTAGAACTAGAGGTTGGGGGGGCAGTCAGCTGATCAACATAAACTTCAAAATTGGTGGCCAGCAAAGGCTACATATATTATTAAATGCACTATAAAATGTCAGTGTTGTCCTTAATAGGACCAGGGGCTGACATAACCTCCTCATGCAAGGAAGGGGTGGATTTTCCTTTCAACATATTTTTCCTCCCAGAATCCAGTTGGATTTCCATCATCTCGATGCATTTTTTTGACAGAATATACGGTTATTACCTGTAACAAATGTAAGGCGATGTTTGTATGACCTTTGAAACAGCCCCAAGTTTTGTTTCCTGGTATTCTGCTCCCTGGAAAATCAGAGGAATTTGAGTTTAACCATGGGGGCTGTTTGTTTTTAAAACAATGAAGGTGGCCAAAAAACATAATTTTTGTCATGATATCCAATTCGCAATTTAGGCCTTCGCTTGTGGCAACAACTCCAAAGCAGGTTTGTGGGGGAGTCGCAGATAAGGCAACCTGGGGCAGTTTCAGGGGGAGAGTTAGAAAGTGATAGAAAAGATCGGTGACCCCCCCGCATAAGGTACAAACTCTCAAACGCGCAGCCCGACAGCAAGGAATCAGGACCTATGTCACAGTTGGTTAATAAATCGTATGCAACTGGGAAGAAGCACACCACTGTAACAGAAGAATACCCTGTTACACATTCACAATTAAAGGCCGCAATTACTCTCAGTAAAATGCAGTGAAACTACGAGCTGTTACAGAACACTGCAATACCCGTTATTGTGTAGACATTTAGTTGCACTGCAATTAAAGATGTGTTACCAGACGTTCTGCTGAAACACCAGAGGCCGTGCATGCTCTACGGTGGCCATTTTGATTCACATTTTATCACACATTCTCCACACGTTCGCCAATATTCTCTACACGTTCGCCAACATTCTCCAAAACCTCAGTCTATTTCTCGATCTTGATCTCGGCCGTGTCTTTCTATCTCACTCACTTTGATTTCTACTTCCAGCTCTCTCGCTCACTCCCGATTCATCTCTCCCGTTCCGTCTCCTCAAGATGACCCAAAACGTTCTCTAATTATGGCCGTGTCCCATGGGTAACGTTAGCGAGCCTGGCTGCCAGGGTCTGGGCTAGAGTTCACTGAACCTGCAAAGTGTACAGCTGTTATCTTTGACTGGTGGCCAAAAAACTAAATTGAAGCTCCGTAGAAGCGCAGGGGAATCACGCGGGTGTAAATCCTGCCAGTTTAGGGTGAAAGAGATGGGTGAGAGAGACAGAGGGGGAGGCAGAGGGGGAGGCAGAGGGCGGAGTAAAGAGAAAGCAGAGAGATAGAAAGATCCTGTATTTTCAGAGGCACAGATTCTTTTTTCTCCTTTTAAAGCCACCTAATTGTTTTGAAACCAATAGGCAACACTGAGGCAACACTTGTTTTTGTTCCCTGCTGTTTCGGAGTTAGTGGCTAATGAAACAGATGTCACATAGAGGTCAACTAGAGGTCAATCTAATTCAAGGTAACGACGCAATGGTGGGGCATCACCAGCTGTGGTCAGCATTGCCATCACCTTCATGACGGGAGAAGTGGGAGATCAATTCCATCAATCCGCATTGCAGTCTTTACACTGTAGCTTTGGTTCTAATGGTCCAGTGAACGGGCAGACTGATGTTGGGTGCTGTGTACACTGTCTCACACTTTTAGGAATTAGTATGTGGGCACAAGGAGTATTATTAAAAAAAATATGAATGAATCCCAGCCCTACTTAAAGCAAGAGAATAGCCTACATGTTTTTGCCATTAGATTTCAACAGGCGTAACTAGCTTCCACCACTCACTGATCTTTTCTGTCAGCGTTTCAGTAAAACACCAAGAAAAAGACCGTCACACAATCTCACGAACCGAAAGCAAGGGAGCGAGCGGAAACGAGCGAGCGAGAGAGAGAGGGGGGTGTGCATAAGTGCCATTACATACAGTGTTCTCCTCCGTATCATCCTCTTTTTATATCTTCTTCCATCTCTGTCCATTTTTCTCTCCCTTCACCTGCTGCCATCAGGTCATTGGAATCACCTTTGGATCTTATTTCCCTAAAACTCTGTCTGTTATTTATGAATAACTCACCCGGGGCTGCACTGACACTGTCCCTGCTGCTGAAAGTACGCGCCTTGGTCTAAGAGGATGGGAGGAGAGGAGACTAGCAAAATATGAATCCGGGGCTTGTGACCTGCGGATGACCTGGAGTTATCATTTCCATAATTTATCTGGGTGTTTATTGCCGGAACCCGAGATCCCTTCCAATCCCTGACCTCCTTCTTTCTAATCTACTGCTCTATGAGAAGTGCCATCCTGAGGAGAGACAGACAGACTTTAATAATGTTTTATTGTAAATGAAACTTTGGCAATATGTGTCTTGTTACGTCATGTCAATAAAGCAGTTTTAATTCAATTATGAGATGGACAGAGACGGACGGAGAGAGACAAAGAAACAGCCAATGAGAGAATGCGACCAGATCCTGCATGTTACATCACATTTATTCCGCTTATAGCACGCCAACAAACATTAACACACATTTAACAGTAAAAATGACTGTTGATAATTTTCACAAGCAAATTAATGCTTTCCAAACTTTCCACCGAATTTAGTCGTTAGTTCTGTGAAGGACGCCACCGTTTGTTCTGCTGAATGTGCAGTAGTCAGAATAACAACAAAGTAACTGCGTTTCCGCTGTTTAAAGACCGATTATGTGTGAAACCAATGTCACTGACCTAGAAATCTCTCAAACATGATACAAACCACTTAAGTGTCCCCCGGGGTGAAATGGCCCTTTAATGAATTGGGGGTAATTTGAGCACGTTTTCATGCATTTCACTAGTAGTTAAAGACACAGATCACTTCCCACAATGGGCTCCAGTCTGTCTGTTGTATATTCTTATTTTACTGTACATTCTTATTTTACTGTATATTACTTATTTTTCTCAGCATGTACATTGATCAGATAGCAGCTTGGATAGTTTGTTTTTCAAGGAGTGACGTTTGATAAAAATGTCAAACTTAAGAGTCTTTTGCAATTTTTTTAAGTCTCCGGAGGCGGAGAACTGAACTGAAGAACTGCAGTGTAGTCTTTGGGATTGGCCAGACTGGGCTATCTCCCAGATCACAGGTTACCACTGGAGTAGTGGATGTTAAGGGTTGAGCTGAGGTAGACAGGGCATTTTCCAAAAAGGCTCTTGTAAATAAGTGGGTAGAAGGGAGAGTGGTCCAGAGTGAGAAGTGTTTTAGTGGGCGTCATTGATGAATAGCAGCGTGGTGAGTTACATTACCTTGTTTTTTTAGGAGCTTTTTAGCAGCCAGACTAAAGACACCTTGGCCTTAGTCAGGGATTGGCAGGATGGTTGTACAGTCTTTAAAAGGATGCACTTGGCAGCGTGGCTGAAGGATGCCTTGTTGCGGAGTAAAAAAACGACAACTTTAGACTGAAGGTGAGTGAAATGGGTACTCAAGTGCGATAGTGAAGCAGTTCTGCCATATAACAAGGTGTTTACTACCGCACTCTAATCTCTTCTATTCATTGCATGGTGTTACTGAGGCCAAAGAAGGCCTGTAGAATGATGCTAAAGCAATACTGTACTATAGACTGGACCACACAGTATTCTGGGAGGGGCCAGTTGTGGTGCAGGTGGATATGGGCTCAAATCCACATTATCTTAACATGGCTTTAAATCACTCGGGGTGTGATAGAAAGAAGACATGCTGGACGGTAATGAAGTTTTGTTGGCCTTGTTGGCGGCATTGTAAAAAATGTATGATTTTGGGTGTCGCTTTCAGTAACTCCATTTTCATAGTAGGTGATGGATTTACTGAAAGTCTGAAAGAACTCCTGAATTTATAATCCTGTCTGTTTGTGGTAACAACAGCCGATCCAGCAAAGTCACAAATCTGTTTGGTTCTTAAATGAAGTCAACTAATTTCTACAATATTCTTTTTGGTTCGTCCTTAGCAGCGGATTTTATCTAGCCAATTCTTATTTAAATCACCTAAAATAATGCATTCAATTGACCAATGAGGATGATTTATCCAGTTAATAATTAAAGTACCATCCACTGAAATAACAGGGCGGATGATATTGTTAATGGAGTGTGCTGGCACACTGGGTGTTCTGTGAATGTCACCAGTTGTCAGCACGTTCTCTTGTACAGTTATTTTAACAAATAAACCTAAAAATGTAATCTTCATAGGCAGCAATTTATTGAGGACTTGACTTGCCCTTGTACCCAGTTTCCTAAACCATAATGGGGCAGTATTTGTGGCCAAGGCAGTGACAGACCAGTGGGTCAGAAGTGGTCCTATCAACACTATATAATACCTAACCTTGGATTTTTAACTCAGCATCTGAAATCTTACTGTTCATCCCTGTCTCTGGAACATGTTAACTTGTGAGGCTTAAAAGTACTACCCTGAGTAAAACTATTTTCCACGGCAGACTATTGTTACTATTTGTTATTCCAGCTGGCCAAGACATGAGTAAATAAAATATATAAATATATATATATATAAAAACAGTGAATGCAACACTCGACTGCAGACGGTGTTCAGGAGGTGTCTCATCTCATTAGGTTCAGATGCTGCTGGGTTTTGTGGGTCTGTGTGTTACATCAGCATAGCTCTCATGCTGAGCTCCTGGGACCTGCACAGCTCATTGTTCTGGAGCTCTGTTGAAGTTCTGTTGAAGTTCTGTTGAAGTTCTGTTGAGCGGGACCTGTGGGTGCTCTGGATGCCTCTCCAGTGTAACTGTTCCCCGGGGTAGACAACTGGGCTTGGTTTGCCTTTTTCCCCAGGCTTCCTGTGTTGTCGACGGGTACAAGGGAGTTGTTTATACTCGGGCCCTTTGAGGTTGTTGGAGGTCGATCGGTCTTGTGATGTCTGCCAGAAGTCAGGCGCCCCGATCCACCTCAGTCTTTTTCCCGGTAACAACAGCCCTTCATTTAGGTATTTTCTGTTGGAGTCACACAGGATGACAATGTTACCTTCCGTCTGCCGCTCCGCCAGTCTGCTCATTTTGGGTGCAGGGATGTTGTCTACAGGGCAGGAGTTGAGAAGGAGTGTTAGTGCCGAGGTTGTGGGATGTGTGCTTATAGTGTGAGGTTTTCATGCTTGTCAGTTTCAGGTGTGGTTTGTGGGAGGGGTTAGGTGAAGTTCAGGGGCTGTTCAGGGGTTATCTCGCGCCACATGTCTCTCAGCTGTCTGTCTCTTTCCACGTCTCTCAGCTGTCTCTCTCCACATGTCTTTTTAGCTGTCTGTCTCTCTCCACGTCTCTCAGCTGTCTTTCTCCATATGTCTTTCAGCCGTCTCTCTTTCTATTCATGCAAACAAACATCACGCAGTAACCAGAGATTATAAAAAAAATACGATTTATGTAAAAAAAAATAAAAGAAGTTCAGGACACATTCTCGTCACAAGAGCAATGCTAAGCTCTGGTAGAGTTGCCTCAGTGACTTGTTACAACAACATAATGCTGTGAAACAGTAGGTTGCCAGATGTACATTAGGTACCATGGGAGTGCTCTTTCTCCCCACTGGCTCTCTCTTTCTCTATCTGTCTCTCTCTCTTTCCCGTCTCTCTCTTCCACTCTTTCTCATCTCTCCTTTCCCCTTCTCCGTTGTTCCACCTCCCGTCTCTCCACCTCCATTGCACCCCCCTTTGCCCCCCTCTCTTTCTCTCTCTCTCTCCCTCCCTCTCTCTCTCTCTCTCTTTCTGTTGGTCTATTAGCTATATTAAAAAAGTTGCAATAGTAATTGTCCCTGTCGCTGTTGAACTGGTAATGGTCCTACGTAATTGAATTGATCATTAACATGCTTGGCTTGTGTTCTCGTCATCTCTACTGATGGCATTGTTCTAATGTTCTAATGTGTTAATGTGCTCCATAAGGTCAAACAGAATAACTCAAATTATTCAAGGATTCATTTTCACCCACTGAACTTCTTTCTAATAAAAACAGGAAAACAATAGGCGGTCCATGACACCAACCAGAGAGGAAATAGTAAAATAATTTTTTTTGTGTTAAAGGAAGTCCTGAGGATTTAAATTGGAAGCACACCTGGCGTTATTAGACATGTGCTCCCATCTTCATGAAAAGGGCCCTTTGGCCCAAAGCTGGGAATATTTCAACCCGACAGAGAAGAATAAAAACAAATCAAAAATTCATTTTTGATGCCGTTGCAAAGCTAACTAAAACTTAGCGTGCGTTGGCCCCCACAATGGCATCGGGAAAAACTATGTCAGTTCTCATTACAGTACAGATGAGACACAGCATTACAACCGGTGGTTTGGACTTAAGGAAGTTGATGACAGAACTTGTATTATTTATTTAAATAATAACTTTATTATTTCAAAACACTGAGAGCCTTGTTTTAGGTCCCAAGGCAGAATGACATTTACTGTTTGATTTGACAGTCAACCTCAATGATTTTACAGACATCCCAAAATAATTAATCTGGACCATGAGCTCTCTTTTCATGAATATTTAGAACATATTTCTCGAGCAGCTATTTTTCTTCTCTCTTACATTGCAAAGGTCAGAAACCTTTTGTCAGAAACTGAAGAAAAAATAGCTCATCCACACTGTTGTTACTTTAAGATTAGACTAGTGCTCTTCCCTCAGACTACCCAGATAAGGGCTTGTTTACATTACGCTACAGTTTCTGAGATATATCGAAGAACACTCAAGACGCTAGAATATTTTGCTGTGTAAACTTGCAGATATCGGTAGTTCAAGATGTCACATTTTCGATACAGTCGCCCTGGAACTTTGCAAGTGCGAAGACAATTCTGTAAGAACTATAAAACGTTTCTGTGCAATTCGCATGCATATTGCTAGATTTCATCTTATTGATGGCGATGAACCTGTGTGGTACATCTCGAACATGCCGGTGTGAATAGAAACAGTATGGAAAATACTTGCAAACTAAGATAAGTCAATCTAACGTCGTATTCACTTTCATAAACTAGATAAACCCTAAGACACTAAAAAACACCATATAGTGCTAAACATGACAGCAATAATATTCCGCCTGAAAACAGTGTTTGGGAGTGACCAGAGGTTCAGTTTGCCAAATCAACGACAGCTGTGTGCGGCAATCTGATCATTCCATTCTAAACAATGAAGTGTTCTAGAACGTTCTGAGAGCAAACTCTGCAGGGAATGCATGTGTTAGTTTAATTGTTTTACATGTTCTGCTGTTGTTGTTAGTTTCTTTGGGTAGCTTAAATGAAGATCTTATTAAAACACACATTTTTACATTTTTAGTAGCTTAGCTTATCCCTTCTTCCAGGCTCATCCAGAGTAATTTAGGTACATTATTCACTGCATACTGGGCAATTTTCTTTTTTTGTTACATCAGAAGAGTAGGGGATGAATGTGCCTATTAGAAGCTGGGGGTGATCAGGTGGCCTTTATAATAATAAGGGCCTTTAATAGACCACAGAGTGTTCCATTCAAAAGTCTTCACCCTGCACAGGGCAATGTCCCGTTTAATGCCCTGGGGCATTGGGATTTGATCTTAAGACCAGAAACAAAATTGCTCAATGAGAACCCTTCAGCACCTCTTCCAGCAGCATCTGGTCTCTTATCCAGGGACCGACCCTGCTCAGCACCAGAGGCCAGCCAGCACTAGGAAGCATGGCGGTATGCCACCCATCTTTCACTTTTCTCATCTGTTCTCCTTTATCTCTTTTTTTTCCCTGCTTCACTCTGTCTCTCCCATATTTTAAAATGTATTAGAGAAGTTCATGTTTTTTCAGTATGATTGAATGTTGAATCATACACACTCTACATTATTCATGTCTAAACACATCTGTGTCCCAAACTGAGACCCGGGCCGACCAGGAGGAAGGAGTGTGGTTTGTAGAGAACAGGGTCCCACTTGGGATGCACAAATAAAAAAAACAGTGATTTTACAAGTAGCTGGCAAAAGCAATTAACAAAATGACTTCTAGATCTAATATTTATACTTCTAAATTAGCACAGCCTTATTCCTTGGTCTGTCAGAATTCTAATTGAAGAACCCAAACAGTTTGAGAATTCAAATTGGTTTCAAATATGAAATATTCTTAAACGTTCACTAAGAGTTCTGAGTTTTCAGAGAAAATAAGGGGATGGAGGGAGCAAGGAAGAGAAATTTTGGCAAAGGGAGTGAGGATGCGCGCACACACACGCACACACACACACACACACACACACACACACACACACACACACACACACA
>JACXGI010018172.1:0-13563 GCA_016801175.1 Esox masquinongy | reverse complement strand
CTGGCTGGTATTATACCGGTCAGTACCTCTTCCCCCCCCAAACCACCCTGGACTGGCTAGTATTACACCGGTCAGTACCTCTTCCCCCCCCAAACCACCCTGAACTGGCTAGTAATATACTGGTCAGTACCATCCCCTCACCCTAAACCACCCTGGACTGGCTGGTATTAACAAACTATCCACATGGTATCTTTATAATAACATGCACACTTACAACTGAATTAGTTGTAAAGGAGACTACAGGGGGAATTTAAAGGCTAACATACTGGACATTCAGAATCAGAATTCATAGGTGCAGGTTGGACTGGAGAATCCACAGTTTCTCCTCCACTGTCAGATGGTTCATGGACTGAGAAACCCATCATATTAACAGCTCTGATAAGCCCTAGACAGATAGGTCGTTAAATAAGTAGATTTCCCTGGGACCATAGTGAAGAACCATTACAGGAGCGTTATGCTCTCTTCCAAGGTATGGCTGAGAAAGTGGATTGAGATTGATGTCTCTCATTTAATCAGATCATTAATGGCCAGTGATGGACCTAATTACTATTCCACCCCCAGAGCTGTTAATGGTTCCAACCACCCCCAGACAGACAGATAGTCATGCCGGATTGGGACTCTAAACATAATCATAAGTAGATATCCTGTGGACATGGGTGAAACAAGGAGATCTATATATGGCATGCCTCTTCAATTTCTTTAGATCATTATGGCCAGTAGTGGACTTCATTATAAAACGACCTCCCAGACAGATACCTATGTAGATATCCTTGACTGGGACTGTGTATAATATTTTAGGTAGATTTTCCTAACTGGGACTGTGTATAATGATAGGTAGATATCCCTGACTGGGACTGTGTATAATGATAGGTAGATATCCCTGACTGGGACTGTGTATAATGATAGGTAGATATCCCTGACTGGGACTGTGTATAATGATAGGTAGATATCCCTGACTGGGACTGTGTATAATGATGTTAGTGTCCAGAAGTCCTCCATGGGAGGATCAAAACATTATTTAGATGCCCCCCAAATGGCAGCATGTTTCCTGTATATTGCACGACTTTTGACCAGAGCTGTATGGGTCCAGGTCAAAAGTAGTGCACTTAACAGGGAGTAGAGCACCATTTGGAGCGCCTCCTTAACCAGGGGAGCATTAGCGGCTCTTCAGGGACCGTTCACGCTGAGAACAGTCAGTCCGTTACTTAGACAGAAACACTGGATCGTATATCAAGCCAGTGTCCAGATGCCCCAGCCTTTTAACAGAGACCCGACACCACTTCCTATCAGCCGCATCAGACCTGTCTCTCTTACTCACGTCTGTCGGGAGCGGAAGACCTGCTCAGACTCCGTCTCTATTAACTACCAGTCAGGGAAATCAGTGATACACTAAACTGTCCATTTGGTGACTAGTAATGGTGGATGTTTGACGGTAAGTTAGGAGATCAAATCATGTGTCTGCTGTGCTGAAGGTCTGCGTCTAAATCCCAGCCATGTGTTGAACCTGTATTCCCACTTTTATTTTGTGATTTATCTCGTGGTGTTGTAAAGATTTGTCACACAGGCTACATTTTGGATGATAATTTAAGCAGAATGCCTGCTGGAGGAGTTGTTGGCCTATTACCTCCATTTCAGTTGCATGCAGCCAATAGTTTCATCATACAATTAATCAGCTTGAATTCATGATGACGTTGTGTGAGTAGGTCTATGTTACTAAACACATACAGCCTGAGTGTTGATTATTGATTATTGATTACGACAGCTAGAGAGAAGTCAGCTCAATTTCACACCACACTGTTCATATGAATATGTGTATATACACCTGTTTCAGAATTTGAAGGCTAGAGTAATCCTTCATATTCTGAAACAGAGCAATCTGACAGAGGCTAGAATAGTCTTCTTTCAGAGTCTGTGATCACAGGAAGAGGCAGTAGTACTTGGTCAGTGAAAGACACAGTAGAATGTGTCAAAACCCATGCCAAGTAGCAGGAAGAGATAGCCCACTGCCTACTGCAGAGAGGTTAATGTCCACTGCAGTCATAGAGCCTAGTGTCAAGTACAGTCATAAAGAACCTACTGTCTACTGCAGTTAAAGAGCCCAGTGTTCACTGCAGTCATAAAGAGCCCACAATCCACAGCAGTCAGAGCCCATTGTCGACTGCAGTTATAAAGAGCCCACTGTCCACTGCAGTCATAGAGCCCACTGTCCACTGCTGTCATAGAGCCCAGTGTCCACAGCTGTCATAGAGCCCAGTGTCCACTGCTGTCATAGAGCCCAGTGTCCACTGCTGTCATAGAGCCCAGTGTCCACTGCTGTCATAGAGCCCAGTGTCCACTGCTCTCATAGAGCCCAGTGTCCACTGCTGTCATAGAGCCCACTGTCCACTGCTGTCATGGAGCCCAGTGTCCACTGCTGTCATAGAGCCCAGTGTCCACTGCTGTCATAGAGCCCACTGTCCACTGCAGAGAACAACGATAAAGAACCATGTTGCCAATGCAGGGATAAAAAGTCTGGATCCGTTGATACTCTACTCTTAACGTGCTGTTACTCTGTTCTCACTCTACTCTTACTGATGTCTTACTCTATTTTTTCTGCTCATACTCTGGTATTAATGCATTCTTACTCTACTCTTACACTGCTCTTACAATGTTCGTACTCTACTCTTAAAAAGTTTTTACTTTGTTCACTCTAATTCTGTCCTACTACAGTACGTTCTTACTCCACACTTACTTTGTTCTTACTGTAGTCATATTCGTCATGCTCCACTCTTACTCTGCTCATATTCCAATCTTACTCTTCTATTACTCTTGCTCAGTCTTTTTGTTTAGTAGTTTCTAAAAAAAAAAATGAAATAAAGACTGCATATGTTATGTATTTCCTCTAATCTTTTCTCAAAAATATCTGCTTCAAATTACAACCATGACATTTCTGCTGTGAATGACCTTAATCACAATGACCTACCTTTGAAACCAAGAGGGCCAGGGGCAATGGGAACTGAACAAGGAGTGCTTGGTATTGTGTTTCTTCCACACTGTTTTCATAATGCACAATATGAATGATTAATGAAACCTCATCAGTAAACTGGGGACAAAAAAATGTCATTTAAATGGCACTTAGTCAGGATACCTGAAACTATGTCTGCCCCAATTGCATGGCTTTTCTCTGACCACATGTATTGTCTATCTATCTGTCTGCCTGTCTGCCTGTCTGCCTGTGTCTACCTGCCTGTCTGTCTGTTTGTCTGTCTGTTTGTCTGTCTGTCTGAGCCTGAAGATGTTATTAGAGATGGTAAAGTGGTCTCTCGCTAAGTGTTTTCTGTTTTGTCTGTATGATATGCGCAGGGTGTAATGGTCCAAAATGACATCCATTATTTCCATGAATGAAGCAACCCTGTGTGAAGCCCTGGGGCTGGTTAGGCTTTAGGTACAGACTGCTTTGTTTCACACTGCTTACCTCAGTAGGCCCACAACCACCCAGACTATCACAGCCATTCACACCCAATGACTTTCTGTGCAACAGTGAGATATGACCCAGGAACTGCCCTTACCCAACATCCTTTCACATAGCTTAAGGTGATTGGAGGTGGACACTTTGTCCCAGGAAGGGGAAAACAAGTCCTTTGTCCTTTGAGATAAAATACTTTAATTAGTTTCATTAATTAACTGTCTCCATTGGGATTCCCACTCCAATAGAACGTCCTTTCGTGTGTCTCATGTGATATGTAATATATAATAGCCAATTAAATTGACAGCAGAAAGAAAACAAGTGGGTTTGGACAAATGCGTGCTAATGACTTCAGAGGGTGGATATCAGCACTGGACATCTGGTGAATCTACTGTTAGCAGATGTCCCAAATGCCACCCTGTTCCCACTACAGTGCACTCACTTTGACCAGAGTCCTGTGGGCCATTTAGGATGCAGGATTCTTTAGTGGTTTTACCCACTAATCTGTGTTACTGAGAGACAGTCCCTGATAGGACTAATCTGTGTTACTGAGAGACAGTCCCTGATTGGACTAATGTGGCAACAACAGGATTCTTATCCATTATGATGACAATAACAGTTCTAATGCCAAGGGGTTTGTCATTGAACTTGACCAAGGGAGGTTGCCTCGGGGACAAGGGGAGGGATTAGGAAGAGGAGGAGTGTAGTTAAGAAACATAATCTAAGGTCATTATGTTAGCCCTACTTTCCACCGGAGCCCAATGGAGGATGAATGAAACCATGCAGGGGTAGGGAGCCATGTTGAAGTATGCATCCACAGCTGGCCCTATAAGCATGTAGCGACGCCGTGACTTCTTTCCAAATTACACACTATTGCCTATGAAGTAGACTACCTTCATCCAAGGCCCATATGGATATGATTGAAAGTAATGTTCTGACTTGGGGAAAGGGTGTCATTTAGAACGGAACCCTTCTGACTGTCCCCAGTCCTTCGTGGCCCTCAGCTCGTTGTTGTCGAAAAGCATTTATTCCCCACAAGCACGACTGACCAGCAGGACTGACCAGCAGGACTGACTAGCGTTCCTTCAGCGAGGTTGTCAGCGCTGCTGGTCAACCAGCTGTGGAACATAACGGAAACACAACACGGTCTGCCACTGGCCCTTTGTGTGATCTGATTGAAACTTTCCCACTGTCACAGTGTATTGAGGTTTTGTTTGCTTTTTCTCAAGAATATACTTGGCTCTGCAGCATGAAAATTAGTTAAATTTTATCAGGTAATTTAATGAGTGAAACAACCTTTGACTTTTATATTAATAATATTAATATGATTTTAATATTCTGGGTATTTACCATATCCAAACATGATTTCTTGAAACAGTTTTTGGAATCTTAACCAGGAACCAGTCAGTTAACTCAGTGGGCATTTAAATTTAAGCAAATTAAATTTAAGCATGTGAAAGTGTCAAATTCAGTCAAGTCTAAACACATTGTCTGCATCTTTTGGCGACCTACCTACCTAATTGTTTCCTGATTGACAGCATTGAAATGTAATATATAAACAACCAAAACAGGAAACCAGCAAACTTTGACGAGATTGAGGAGGTTCTTCAATGTTTTCAGCTCGAGACACTAATGAGTATTAACTGTCCGTAGTTATAGAAACTATCCACAAAGCAGTCAGTCTCTTGTTAGTTTCAGTCAGTCTCAGATCGTGATGTTGTGATCTGCCTGGTATCAGAATGTCACCCTGGTGAAACCAAGGCTGAGTCTCAAATTATACCCTAATCTATTCTATAGGGCGCTACTTCAGACCAGCACTACAGTCCCTATTTAGTGCACTGCATTTGGTCGGGGCTCCTGGGGTACTATATAGGGTTAGGGTATCATCTTGGACTCTGGCAGGGCCTATTTGACGTTTAAATGGTTGTTTGACTTTTCCAGGATCCCAGTGCTTCCCTCAGCTCTGCTCTGTCTAATGAGGAGAGAAAGACTGACAGATGAGAGATTCTGGGAGACCCTCACGCAGCCTAACCAGGAGACTGTTAACATAATAACTCTCACAGCTTAGAGGAGACCAGCTAAATATAGCATCTCCTTCAGCTGTCTGTTGCCACAGGTGGAGGCCTCTCTGCCTTCAAACGGGTGAAGGGAAAAGATGTTCAGAAAGTGGGTAAGATGCTCTAAGAGGGGTAGCGAGAAGGAGTGTGGGGTCTGACAATTCCAGCCACCAAAAGCTGTTAATCTCAAACATTCCTAATCTGAAACCTACCGAAACTCTAACTGCACGGTTGACCATGACACGTTCTGATAATGCAGCTGAAGGAACGGCATTCCAGTGTTCATTCCAGTGTTAGATGGAATGATCTTCTACTGCCTCTTTTCTTTTTATCTGTCAGTGGATTATTCTAATTTGCATATCATGCATATCTAAATAATCTCAGCAACTTTGTGTGCTGGCATGATAGCCAAGTAGTTAGAGAAACTGACTAGTAACTGATATGTTCCTTCGTTGAATCCTTGCACTGTAAAAGATCAGCTGTTTTCTCCATGAGCAAGACAGTTAATGGTCATTGCTGTTGCTCAGAATGGCTATAAAGGTAATAATAAACATTATAAAATGCAGACAGCCTGTACCTAACTTTAAATAGGTTTTAATACATATTCTGATCATCTTGTCCAAACCAGATCTAACAAAATCTGTCAAGAAGCACTTTTTGTGGCTTTTTGTTGGTTTCCATGTGCCGATGTCTCCCTCTGCAGGCCAACTTTAGGTTGCACGCTGTCCAGTCCTAATGAACTGTGTAGGGGGAAGTTATACACTAGAGGGCGGGAGAGAGGGCTGTATGTCTTCACCCCAAGAGAATTGTAGTTATTGATGTCTGAAAGTTATTGACTAGCCTCCAAATGAGTGAAATATGGATAGTTGTTGTAAGGTCAATGACTATGTCTTGCAGTGTTCGACCTATCCTATCTGATAGATATGGAACTGGAGTCACTGACTGCAACAAATTACCTAGGATTTATTTGACACCCCAGTAATTATCTTTGTGTGCCAGTATGTGCGTGTCTCTGTGTTTGTGCTGAACCGGTACATCTGTGTTCAACGCACGTTGCAGGAAACCTGGTCTGGTTAACATTTGCAAGTCAAAGCAGTTCGGTGAGGTTCTGTCTGGACAGGCCAGGTGGATGCCCAGGTGGCTGCTAGATTGGTTTAAATTGATGATTTCCCTAAACAACAGCCTCCATATCCCTGCAGGCAGCAGGGTCACAATGGCTCCCTGTCCCCTAGGTTTGACCAGAGCCGTGTGAAGTGTAAAGGGAATAGGGTGCCGTTTGGGAAACTCCCATGAATCAGGCCCCAGCCTGCCCAGACAGACACTGATCCTGCTCACCTCTGATGGTAAATGATGGGCTTGAACACAAGCTAACAATACTCAGAAGAAGAGAGTCAAAACATGTCAACATGCCTGGAAAGGACAGAGAATCACCTCTAATAACATGCCACCGCTTACTCGTTTTTATTAATTGTTATAAGCAATGTGAACTGTGTATACACCAAATGACTCTAAATATATTCAGACTCATGTATAGATAGGATGGGCAGGTGCAATGATCAGATATTAGTGTTTCTATGGTGTATTGATCAGATATTAGTGTTTCTAGGGTGTATTGATCAGCACTTATTTTGTGTGATTTTGAAAGAGGGAGATGCGATGAAATTTAAGGTATTTTGTTCCATTCATTGGCAGATGTGAACTGAAATGAATGACAACCAAAGAAAGTGTTTTAAGGATTTACCTACAAGGGTCTTAAATAGGTTTTATTGGTGTGTCTGACGTTGTGCAGGGGGCCAGTTGGACAGTGTAATGGTCACCGTGATGAATGATGAGGCAGATGGGGCTGACAGTGTAAAGGTCACCGTGATGAATGATGAGGCAGATGGGGGTGACAGTGTAAAGGTCACAGAGATGAATGATGAGGCAGATGGGGTTGATAGTGTAAAGGTCACAGTGATGAATGTTGAGGCAGATGGCGGTAACAGTGTAAAGGTTGCAGTGATGAATGTTGAGGCAGATGGGGGTGACAGTGTAAAGGTCACAGTGATGAAAGTTGAGGCAGATGGCGGTGACAGTGTAAAGGTTGCAGTGATGAATGTTGAGGCAGATGGGGGTGACAGTGTAAAGGCCACAGTGATGAAAGTTGAGGCAGATGGCGGTGACAGTGTCAAAATGGCCAGAAACAAAGAACTATCTTCTGACACTCTTTAGTGTATTCGTGTTCTGAGAAATGAAAACTATTCCATATGAGAAATTGCCAAGAAACTGAAGATCTTGTACAAGGCTGTGTACTAATCCCTTCACAGAACAGCGGATAATGACTCAAACCAGAATAGAACGAGGAGTGGGAGGCCCCAGTGCACAACTTGGCAAGAGGACAAATACATTATAGTGTCTAGTGTGAGAAACAGAGGAATCTCTTTCTCACACTAGACACTATAATGTATTTGTCCTCAACTGGCAGCTTCATTAAATAGTACCCACAAAACACCAGTCTGAACGTCAACTGTAAAGGGGTGACTCTGGGATTCTGGCCTTCTTCCTCTGTCCAGTGTCTGTGTTTTTTGGCCCATCTAAATCTTGTATTTTTATTGGCTAATCTGGGATATGGCTTTTTCTTTGCAACTCTGCCTAGAACAGGACACAGAATCACCTCTCATAACATATCATCATTGCTGAAGAGGACAGAGAATCACTTCTCATGACATGTCATATCCAGTCTGAGCAAATAGATATGTCTGTCTTGTACAGTGTACATTTGGGCAACCGCTTTTTTGCGCAATGAACAAATTTGGGAAGACGCTGTTCCATGCGGTCATCATATTAGGAAAGCTGCTGTTCAATATTAAGACAGCCTCAGCCTCAGCCTCAGTCTCAGTCTCAGCCTCAGCCTCAGCCTCAGCCTCAGTCTCAGCCTCAGTCTCAGTGGGAGTAAGGTTTACTGGTCAGCTTAGCAGATGGAGCGTTTTCGCGGTTTTCTCATGTTGTTTTGTTCCCCCCAGCACTTACCAGGTCCCACCACTAGATGTCACCAGAACATTATGGCACTGGTTCATGTTATCAGCATTACATGTTACGTGTGTATTGCCTGTGAGTTATGTTGTATACAAATGCTGTCAAGCTTATCTCATAGGTGGTGCTGCACAGGAAAACTGAAACTAAATACACTATAAATTATGTTGTGGTAAAATTGTGTGCAGGACTTATTTGTATGTTTATTTGTTTTTTAAATCTCAAACCCAGTCTGACTCAGACTCTGATCCCAGAGGCTCTGACTCCAGGTTGGCTTCACAGATCAGCCACATTTACTGTAGAGTCGAGTTACAAGAATCTGTGATCTCCACTCCTTTTATGGTAGTTGTGTTACAGAAATCTATGATTTCCACTCCTTCACGGTAGTCATGTGACAATAATCTAAGATCTCCACTCCTTTACGGTAGTCATGTGACAATATTTTATGATCTCCACTCCTTTATGGTAGTTGTGTGTCAATAATCTAAGATCTCCACTTCTTTACGGTAGTTGTGTGTCAATAATCTAAGATCTCCACTCCTTTACAGTAGTTGTGTGTCAATAATCTAAGATCTCCAGTCCTTTATGGAAGTCGTGTGACAAGAATGTATCATCTCCATTCCTTTATGGTCACACAAGCTGTAAAGTCTGTTTGCATCATTAACCTTCTGGATCATATTTTTTCTTATGACCTCCTGTCTGTCTGCCTGTCCGTCTGTCATCTGACCTGTCTGTGTCCATGTGGCTGGGACAATGACTTACAACCTGTAGCCATGATAATGTGTGTGGTAAATACATGGCCTCCTATCGGGCGACTAGTGCCATCACTTCCAAGGCAGAATGTTAGCAGTACATTCATTCAGATGATGCTAACATATGTGGGTCATTCAGATGATGCTAACATACGTGGTTCATTCAGATGATGCTAACATGTGGTTCATTCTACATATGATGCTAACATATGTGGTTCATTCAGGTGATGCTAGCATATGTGGTTCATTCTACATATGATGCTAACATATGTTGTTCATTCAGGTGATGCTAACATATGTGGTTCATTCAGGTGATGCTAACACATGTGGTTCATTCAGATGATGCTAACATATGTGGTTCATTCAGATTCATGCTTCCACGATGTTACTTCCTGCTTTGCTCATATGGTTACTAGAACAGCAGCCACCTGTCTACACATTATGCCATCACTGACTTGAATGTTGGTGCAGTTGTATTAATTCTGTTTCTATGATATCAAGATTCTTCAACAGACAGTTACCCATTTCAGACACTGAATACCTTACGTATCAAAAGTGGCAAGGGATAGCCTTTCAGACAATGAAAAAAATCCTTCAAAATGATCACCACAGAAGTTAAGTCAGTATTTAAGAAGCTGTAGTTTGCATTTACAGATATACAACAATATATACCTATAACCTTTCGACCAGAAGTCATTGGGATAATCAGATAAGATGTTTCTCCCTGGTCTTGTCAGTGGCTGTTACTGGCATGGAGCGATGTGTCACACTCTCTACTCCCACTACCTTTGTTTCCTCTGTCATCCTTTGACCTGGATACTAACAGAATTATTTACCTGCTACAGAAGATGTGGTTAGCTTAAATGCTAGATCCTAACTAAATGCTTGCAGCTGTGGATGGCATCAGCCTTCATGTTGACACTATTGTTCTGGATGATGGATTTAGGGTGTGGATAGCTGGGCTGTTAAAGTCAAATCCCTCCATCATTGTTTGAAGGCAAATGGAGGCAGCTTCTCAGTGTTCGGATAAGAGCTGGGATCTTTAATGCCGATTAGTTTAATAGATTAGACTGACATGCACAGGGAGACAGATTGTACTCAAATGAGCAAACACAGATGAATGTGAAATAAATGATCTTATCTCTCAGCAAGGAAATTAATTATTTCAAAGATAAAATTTATTGAATTACACGCTAATCAATCACCTGTTTTGCAGTCAATCTAGTACACTGTCGCCCCCTCTGGACATTCTGTTCAACCAACCTCTAAGAGAAAATCAGCGATTGTGTAACCACATCCAAAAGGTTAGGGTAAATCTACAGTTGTAGAGGTCAGAGAAGGTCCATATTACCAAAGACCTGGTATTTCCTGAAGCCTGGAGGGAATCTCTAAATAGATGTCTGGAGAAGAGACTGGGATGCAGCTGTAAAGCTCTTCTGTCAATAGTTGGACCAGTGTGTGGTCACAAAGGGCCTTTTCAGTACGTTACCTTTAACCATGCCCCCGGGCACTAGTGAGAGAATATGGTTCCTTTCTTCACTGTTGTTTTTTGTTGTTAAGTTTGCGCTGACACAGTGGTTTTTCGGTGTGAATCAATAACACATCAGATATCTTCCAGTTTCTTAAGTAAAAAAACAAAGAAAAACAGTTTTGGGAGTCATGAATATTCAGGAAGGGGTGATCTAAATTGTAGATGTATACACATGTTAGTGTCGTTGCTCGGGCTGTTAGCATGTATTCATCTAATGAGAGACTTTTGGCAGCTAATCTCATCCTCTGTGACACATTAATATTTAAACGGTGCTCTGCTACTTGTCGCTGGAAATATATTGAGCTTTTCAAAATGAATTAGTGTCAGTTCAGCGGAGTTAACTCTTAGGATATTTGGACCTGAAAATAAAATGCAGAACCGAATGCTGAATACTGATATACCCTCAATCAATCTTCTGCCTTCGAAATGTGTGTGTGTAGTGTGAATGCATATCATATATACTAATAAAGGGCTCTATACGTTAATGGATTGTGTGAAGACGGTAATATTTTCTGTAGTGTGGATTATGTTGAGTCCAGCCTGTCACACTTGGCCCCCTTGATAGTGCACTACTCTTCACTAGGGCTGAAAGAGCTGTATTGCTATATGAAGGCTTTATGGGACCATTTGGGAGCCACTAGAATTTCAAAGAGACGTTGTGCCTGGCTGTGAGGTGGCCTGATAACAGGAGAGGAGCAGTCAGGGCTGGTGTCCCAAATGGCCCCCTACTCCCTATGTAGTGGGCAACATCTGACCAGGGACCATAGAGTTTAGGGTGCCATTTGGGACAGGATATAAATTTAAACATCTTTTATGTTTGTTTATTTTTTGCTTAGTCGGCTGTTTCCCCTTCCTCAGAGTAATCCGCATGCGGAGACCGCACTCTTCCTCGCTTCAGAGACATCAGAATCTCCCAGCATGCTTCTCTACCTGAATGAGTGTGTTTTACACGGTGGCTACAGATCCAGGGGTTTCGTACGTTTTGGGAATGTCTTTCACTAGAGATCCAGATGCTTCTGACCATTTTCCATGTTCTGTGCTGGTTTCTAAAATCTGTACGCTCACAGTCTGGAGAAGGAAAAAAAAGACAAAAACTAATAGTTATGGATTACCATGGCAGGTAGGAGGTTCGTTCATAGCTTGACTTGTCAGAGTCAGGAGGACTGGAGTAGTGACAGTTCAGTGTCAGAAGGAGGAGTGGAGGAGAGACAGTTCGGAGTTAGGAGGAGGAGTGTAGGAGAGACAGTTCGAAGTCATAAGGAGGATTGGAGGAGAGACAGTTCAGAGTCAGAAGGAGGACTGGAGGAGAGACAGTTCAGAGTCAGGAGGAGGACTGGAGGAGAGACCGTTTGGCAATAAGAAAAAAATATGGAAATGTTGAATTGGAAATTACATGCATTTTCATACCTTAATTTTAATTAGTTTTAATTTCTTGCTGTTCAACATAATAATTTTTTCTATCCTATTGAACAGTAACCTGCATCATCAACATATAAAATATAAATAAATACATAAATAATACATACAGTTACTGTACTCATAACTAGTGAGTCAGTACATAATTAACTCAAAGATTCATTGATAATAAATAAAAAAAATCACAAAAAATGAATATAATTTATTTATAGATTTCTTTCCCGTTCTTTTGTTGGCTTTGTAGAACATTCACAGGACTGTTATTGTAATATCAAACTAGAATGGTTTTATCCTCAGAATAAGAACAACTGTAGATTACCATAAACCTTGAATTTAACATATACATATTCACTACAGATATCAACATAATTCCTAGCAGTAATATATACTGTCGGGGGCTTTTTGGATGTAGCTCCGGTATCGCCAACAGCATTGTAGTTCCATGTTTGTCAAATTCCAACAGCCTTCTGCCAACTGAATGTTGAATTAACCATTGCAATCTGATCAAATGAATTGCAATGTCAACGGATCCAAACCAAATGGCATCCAATTTCCTGTGTACAGTCGTTCCTACATGTATATATCTTTATAGGAATCTTGACTGAATATAGGGGAGGATGGCATTTAAGCATATTTTCTATTATCTTTCAAATGTAATCATATTCATGATGGAGACGAGAGGAAAAACCTTCAGTGATCACCAGGATGAATTTAACAAAATAAATCAATGAGTGAATAATGATTGATGATGTGATTAATCAGTTGCAGGAAGCCGTATTCATTTCCAGTGAGACATGCTCCACTGACCCTAGACTCACTTTATGGGGCAGTGCCCTTATAAGGTCAGGGTTGGGGGTTAGATTCCCACGGGGGCCAGTATGAAAATGTATGGTCGCTATTTTACGTCGTTCTGGATAAGGGCTTTTAATTTTTTTTTTTTTTTACAAAAAAAAAATGTAAGCCAGGTGAACCAAATGTCTGGTTAATTTTGCTTATAGCAGCACACCAACAGAAAAGAAACACCTGTGTGTGTGTCAACACTGATTAGAACCCCTGTGCTGTTAGGGTTTTGTGTGTGTGTGTGTGTCAACACTGATTAGAACCCCTGTGGAGTTAGGGTTTTATGTGTGTGTCTGTGTCAACACTGATTAGAACCCCTGTGGAGTTAGGGTTTTATGTGTGTGTGTGTGTGTCAACACTGATTAGAACCCCTGTGGTGTTAGGGTTTTGTGCGTGTGTGTGTGTCAACACTGATTAGAACCCCTGTGGTGTTAGGGCTTTGTGTGTGTGTGTGTGTGTCAAAACTGATTAGAACCCCTGTGGTGTTAGGGTTTTGTGTGTGTGTGTGTG
>JACXGI010018170.1:0-13594 GCA_016801175.1 Esox masquinongy | reverse complement strand
CCGGACCACTAGACCCCACCGGACCGCTAAACCCCACCGGACCGCTAAACCCCACCGGACCACAGCACTGGCAATTCTAACTCGATCGGGACACATCATCCACCCTCTGTCTCCTCTTGCTTCATGTTTGTGTTCCAGCTCTGCTTGTTATAAAGGTCATTCAGTGCTGTAGAACACTGAGTCACTGTCTGATGTGAGGATGACGGATTAGACAAGTCTCTCTAGAACAGTCATGTTAGAAAATATATTTATATATCCATCTGTAGACAGGAAAGTAAATTATCTGAGTTGGTCAGTGGGAGTGTATGGAGTCTCCTGCAAATGATGCTGTCATCTCTTCAGTGCTGTGTGCACAGGGCCTCCAAGCCAAGGATAAGACTGGCTCCAGCGACCCATATGTCACGGTCCAGGTGGGCAAGACCAAGAAGAGAACCAAGACCATCTATGGCAACCTCAACCCTGTCTGGGAGGAGAACTTCAACTTGTAAGATGTGTATAGATTGAGGGGCTCTGGGCTACATGGTTACATGCTTGTCTTATTCTGAACCCATGAAAATAGATGGGATGAATGATTCCTCAAAAAACAGGAAATTACATAATGGCTTTCCAGTCTATGTCTCTTTATCTCTGTTTCTGTCTTTGTCTATCTCTCTGTCTTGTCTTTCTCTGTGTGTAGTGAGTGCCACAACTCCTCGGACCGAATCAAGGTGCGGGTGTGGGACGAGGATGATGACATCAAATCCCGGGTGAAGCAGAAATTTAAACGGGAGTCAGATGACTTCCTGGGTCAGACCATCATCGAGGTCCGCACATTGAGCGGAGAGATGGATGTCTGGTACAATCTGGGTCAGTAGTGGAACAGATGGGCACTGACTTTGTCAGGACCATACTTAGACAATACTAATCAGTCTCTGACTATCCCGCTCTATATTATTTTTGTTTGTTGGTATCCATAAAATGAGGTACAACTCATTTGAGAGAACTGACCCCATCAGATTGAATATGGACTTTAATACAAAGGTTGAGGTTTACATGGAAGCTGATTGTTGGTAGGTTTACTCTTCTACGCGTTGATTGAGGAGGGTCTTTTGTCCCTACATGCAGACAAGCGCACAGACAAGTCTGCTGTGTCTGGTGCCATCAGGATGCACATCAATGTAGAGATCAAAGGAGAAGAAACTGTCGCTCCATACCATGTCCAGTACACCTGTCTGCACGAGGTAAGCTGCCTGTGTGTGTGTATGTATGTGCATTTGTATGTGTGCGCACATGCTTGCGTGTGTTTGATTGGGCCACATTAAGTGTGTGCTACTGTCATCAGGTGACGTGCCCAGGCATCTTGATTCATTCAGCTGTCCTTAATTGTGGTGGACATTTCAGTTTAAAATGAAAGGTTACTATCTCATAACAGTGTCAGAGTTCGCATTACTCATGATTATGACCCATTATTATGGGCATTTTCATGTGAGATATTTTAAAACCACGAATTGTAACGCTCTCGTTGACCTTAAAATATGTAATTGTCCATTATTTTAAGTGATCATCGCTCTTTATCGAGACAGAAGTTGGTTCATTATGCAGGACATGGTTTGTGAACAGCTCAGTCTAAACAAGCCTACAAGTATTATTGAATTGCAGCGCAAACTTTATAACCAAAACAGCAAATTCTCTTCATCTTTAGAAAGGTTAATTTTAACACACATTTTAATGGTGAGTTGTGATACTGATCGCAATTGACACTAAGACCGTTAGACGTTCAGAAGATATAATATTTGTGTAGCTGTACTGACTGACCCATTTGAATTAATAAAGCCATGTAGTTAAGGACTGAATGAATCATTCATTGAACAAGCCTCTGATCTCTGATCTGTCAGCCAGTCTCTAAGAGAGTGGATGTGTGCTCTGTGCTCGCCTGCTCGGATACATTAACACAGAGATCACAGCTCCATCCATTCAGCCTCAACAACTTCAACCCGTTAACATCATAGTCTGGATGAAATAACACCTGCCTCTCTCTCCTTTCTAAATTTCCTCTGCTCTCTTCCACTCTCTCTCTCTATCTCTCGTCTCTCTCTCTCTCTCTCCATCTGTCTGCCTAGAACCTCTTCCACTACATCACAGATATCCAGAGCTCTGGTGTTGTGAAGATCCCCGATGCTAAAGGAGATGACGCATGGAAGGTGTACTTTGATGAGACGCCTCAGGAGATAGTGGATGAGTTTGCGATGCGCTACGGAGTTGAGTCCATCTACCAGGCTATGACGTAAGCTCAGACGTACCCACACCGTCCCAGACACTTAGCAGTTCATACAGACAGCCAGACTGGAATGTACTGGGGGCCTATGGTTGTGTATTGGATGACTTTGTGTCTTAGCCTGAACATGACAAGGGAGTAGGCAAGCCTTGTCGGAGTCAGCTTCGTTCACACCAACGTGATGCTGTGTGTGCTCTCCCACAGTCACTTTGCCTGCCTGTCGTCTAAGTACATGTGCCCGGGGGTGCCCGCAGTAATGAGCACACTGCTGGCCAACATCAACGCCTATTATGCCCATACCACCCAGGCCACCAACAATGTGTCTGCCTCCGACCGCTTTGCCGCCTCCAACTTTGGGGTGAGTCTCTCCAACATGAACGAGGCGGTCGATAGAGACTGAGTCTTGTACAGTGCCTCAGGGTGAGCCTGTGGCTATGTTAGTTCTTAGGCCAATGTATTGTGTTTTGTGGTATGTTCGTGTGATTACAGAAAGAGAGATTTGTGAAGCTTCTGGATCAACTCCACAACTCCCTCAGGATTGACCTGTCCATGTACCGGGTAAACCAATCTGCACTTTTTCACACCGATTTTGTAATATCCTGTCTGGTCACGGTGACTCCAAATGTGCTAGAGATTTGAAGAACCTGTTGTGTCTTCCTCCTGGGCGTCCTGGCCATGCTTTTGGTTTTGTTATCCACACTGCACATCCAAACCGGAAGTTGTGTGAAGACACAAACTCACTGGACTGACAATCTCAGTTAGCTTTAACAGGCAGCCTTCCCCCTGAGTGAGTCACTAGAGTGGATGTGCAGTGTGGATCAGCAGGGCGTGACATTGTCAAAAAACCCTCCTGACAATGTCACGCCCTGCTGATGTTTGGCCAATATGCATCACCCACTGGAGATTCCAGCCACACGTCAGCCAGTGGTACAGTCAAGGCCCCAACCAAGAGTGTGGGATGTTAATTATCTCTTAAGTATCAATCGCCCCATTGCAACATTAATGTGGGACATGTGTAACAGTGCTTTGCAATATTTTGATTACCTAAATTAACAGACCAAAACTGTACCTAATATTGGAATTCAGAGGAATTTAATTATCTCTTGATTCAAAGCTTTAACTGGGATTTGAATTGAATTTAATACATTTTACTAAAAGACCTGTATTTGAGGAATTTACACCACAACTGTGACCAATAGTCCTCAGTGTGGATCTATTGTCTCTGTGTAACAGAATAACTTCCCAGCCAGCAGTCCTGAGAGACTACAGGATCTCAAATCTACTGTGGACCTACTGACCAGCATCACCTTCTTCAGGATGAAGGTAACTTATTTGTCTCTCACTACTCTCCCTCTACCTTCACCTTGGATACCCGTTGCTTTGTTCCAGGAAAAACATGGCTTTCTGTCTCTTTTGTTCTCTGCTGTTGTATCTGTTCTTGTCTGCTCTGTAAATTATCGCTGCAGGACATGCTCCTTTCACGGAGGCGTCTTGAAAGTGAGAGTCATCTCTCTGCTGGTGTATGTGTGCCTGTCCCCAGGTCCAGGAGTTACAGAGCCCCCCCAGAGCCAGTCAGGTGGTGAAGGACTGTGTCAAGGCCTGCCTCAACTCCACCTACGAATACATCTTTAACAACTGCCATGAACTCTACAGCAGAGAGTACCAGACAGACCCGGTGAGCTGGTTGTGTGTGTGTGTGTGTGTGTGTGTGTGTGTGTGTGTGTGTGTGTGTGTGTGCGTGCGCGCGCGCGCGTGCGTGCGACCCAGGTTTATTTTTACCTGTGGGGACCAGAATTACCCAGAAAAGATAGTGAAACCATAAAAATAGGTCCCCACAAGGTTTTATGACAGATCCCCATTCAGGAAGATTTAATTTCCAGCTTGGGGGTCAGGTTTAGGGAAAATGTATAATTGGTGATAATGTTAGAATTGGGGTAACTTTTAGGTTTAGGAATTACTGGTTAGGGTTTTTATCCCATTCATTTGAATCATTCCTTCAGAATCCTTTCATGAATTTTCAAAAGCTTTGAATAAAACATATCACGTGCCTTGCAATACATTGTTGAAGTCATTGCAAGATCATTGTTCAGTCTGAGCCCTTTTGGTGGTAGGATATGTTTTTTTTCAGACTTTGTCAGCTCTTTTGAAAAAACTATTCAGACAGGTGGTTTGATGGGTCAACCAGCTCATTGGAGCGATGAGAGATAAACGGTCCTCGATAGAGGGTACTAAGGATCGGGCTGAATCCAAACATTAACATCCACCTCATTTTCATGCAGTACCCATCGACAGATAACTCAAAATTCTGAGTTCTGTGTAACTATACTAGTTGCCCACGTGATAGTGGTGTCCAAAGCTTCGGCTGACTGGGTTGTTTTGTTCAGGCCAAGCCAGGAGTGCTGCCTCCTGAAGAGCAAGGTCCCAGCATCAAGAACCTGGACTTCTGGTCCAAACTCATCACCCTCATCGTCTCCATTATAGAAGAGGACAAGAACTCCTACACACCCTGCCTCAACCAGTGAGTCTGTCTGTCTCTGGCTCTCTCAGTTCATTTCTCTCCCTTTCCCTCTTTCTCTCTGCCTCAACCATTCTGTCTGTCACTTTCTCTCAGTCCGTCTCTCTTCCTGCGGGTCTCTTTCCGTCACTCTCTTTCCATCCACACATACGGTAAATGTGTGTTAGTGTGTGTTTCCTGCCTCCCACCAGGTTTCCTCAGGAGCTTAATGTGGGTAAAATCAGTGCAGAGGTGATGTGGAACCTGTTTGCCCAGGATATGAAGTATGCCATGGAGGGTGAGCACTGCATAATGTGTCATCTCGTCTCACTGGAGGTCTAGAGCTGTCAGAGTTGTTTTACGTTTTTTATGGGGCTGTCATAAGGCTTTTACGAACAGATTTGGCACTCCTGGGCAATGAGGCAGTTTGTCGGGGCTTAAGGATTATTCTTGATTAGACTGTTAACATTACATGCTAAAGAATAGATCAATCCTCTGGGCTTATTTGGTCGTTAATTCAAATTCTTTGTCTTTCGTTCGTTGCTCTCTTATTTACGTTCTCTCTCTGCTCTCAACTGTCAGAGCATGAAAAGAACCGCCTGTGTAAGAGTGCAGATTACATGAACCTGCACTTCAAAGTCAAGTGGCTGTACAACGAATACTGCAAAGATCTGCCCTTCTTCAAGAGCCGTGTGCCGGAGTACCCAGCGTAGGTGCCATCTGTGCTGCAATGATGCACACACACACACACACACACACACGCGCATTAGTACACTGAAATTAGTGCACACTAACATGCGGTACTGTACAGAACATACCATAAGCAGGGCCAGATGGACTCTGCAGTGACAGGTTTTCTCTAAGACCCCCAGATGTTGACAATTCCAGTGGGATGGATTAAAATGAAACCGCCTCTATTTGATTGGTGTCTGCCAGGTGGTTTGAGCCATTTGTCATCCAGTGGTTGGACGAGAACGAGGAAGTGTCTCGAGACTTCTTGCACGGTGCACTGGAGAGGGACAAAAAGGATGGGGTAAACTTTCTCTTTTCATCTCCTTATTTCCAGAAACGCTGAGTAACATTGGTTGTGGCGGAATGAAAATAATCCATTCATTTGAAGCTTCATTAACTATTCAAGTTAACAGACAGACTTTTCCTCGTCTTCTGCACCCATCAAAGACTTTTTCAGATAGTGGAAACAGCACAGATGTCGCTGTGGGGACTCTACCTCACCGCAAAAAGTAGAGCAAGTGTAGAAAGTACAGAGAGACTATAAAGAGATTTGTTCAGCCTGTGTTCTCAGGTAGCCTCTGACTATACCACTGTGTGGTTTAATGAGTTGGGCTCCCAACCATCTGGGCGCTGCCTTCACCTCATTACCCAGCAGGCCCGGGGAAAGCCACCACAGACTTGCCTCCGGCCAATTACAGGCAGGAAGACAGAACTACCTGATTCAGTTGTTTGGCCTGTCTGGCCTGCTGTCAGCAACAAACAACCCTGGTGGTCCTCAGACCAGACCTCCTGTTTACACTGTCCAAGCTTTTCTAAGCTTTCTAAATGCATTTCATGCAATTCTACATAGTTTTACATAACTGGATACTGTTAATATTATACAATGATTTACATGAGATAAATAAAAACAATTCATGTTTTTAAGTTATCAAAAGCCTAGGCTTTTAGTACATGGAGAAACATAGTAGGCTAGAATATCGGGAAGAAAAGTATACTCTTTGGAAAGCTTTCCAGTTTTACTGACTCCTACACACGGCTTCAGTTACCTGCTATTTTAAAAGCCACTCTCTCATATCACTTTGTATCTAGAAACCTCAATCGATACACCTGGAAGTTGCTAAAATATTCTGGTAGCCTATATACAGATTAGTCTTTTCTTTTTAGCAGGAGCCATTGCTTTCCAGTCTGTGTTTTTGCACTAATCCTTTTGAGACATTGCAAACAGTTTGTTTTGGTTCTCATTTCTTCCAGATAAGACATAATTCTTGACTTTGTAAAAGTTATTTGTATTTATCAAGAACATTTCTAGCACTGTAATTGTTACATTTCCATTATTTAGCAGGTGCTCTGAAGGAAATAAATGATACAGTGCTGCGTTGGAGATGAGTTGCAGTCTTATATCTATGAAAGCAGAGTGAACAAATGATCCTGTGAATTTCATTTTAGTTTCTCTCCAGTCTTAACACTCTCTCTCTCTCATGACCGTACAGTTCCAGGTGACATCAGAACATGCTCTCTTCTCCTGTTCTGTCGTTGATGTCTTCTCCCAGCTCAACCAGAGCTTTGAGATCATCCGCAAACTGGAGTGCCCCGACCCCCAGATCGTAGGCAACTACATGAAACGCTTCGCCAAGGTACAACGCCGTATTCTACACATTGTAGCCACCAGACAAATCTTCTTGATGCTCAGCGAGAGACATCAGCTGATATAATCCTGTCCGTCTTCTCTACACAGACAATTGGCAACGTTCTCCTGTCCTATGCCGACATCATCTCCAAGTGCTTCGCTAACTATGTCACCATGGAGAAAGTGGTTAGTGGCCAATAACTAGACGTGACACTTTGTGAGGGGATGTTCAGCAGTATAGAGCACAGTGTTGAATGTGTGAATGAGATATTTCATTGGTGTATTTATACATGATAATGCCTTGTTGTTTGCAGCCATGCATCCTGATCAACAACATTCAGCAGCTCAGAGTTCAACTAGAGAGAATGTTTGAGGCCATGGGAGGCAAGGATGTGAGTAGCTCTCATTACTTTTTGGCCCTAGTTTTTTTTTCTCAGAGTTTGTGTTTTGTGTTTTCCTGCCTCAGGAGCTGCTTTCTCTGCTGAGTGCTTTTCTCAGTCTGAGCCACCGTCTATTTGCTGGGGAATGTTTCTGTGTTCCTGCTGAAAGCAGCGTGTGAAAGACCTGGTACTCTGCCAGTCTCACGGACACTGTGTGTGTGTGTGTGTGTGTGTGTGTGTGTGTGTGTGTGTGTGTATGACTGTGGGTGTTTCAGCTGTGCAAGGAGGCCAGCGACTTCCTGAAAGACCTTCAGGTGAAGCTGAACACTGTAATGGATGATCTCAGCAGGATATTTTCCGTCAGGTGAGCTGGGCACACTGCTGGGCACTGCCAGGCAACATGCAGCATCCAACACCCATGCCAATTACCCATGCGTTCCTACTCTGATACGTATTTAATGGGCTGTTATCAATAGCGTCATATTTAGACTCTGTTTCCATGCCTGCAGCTCACTCAATTGTGCATGATAGCATTAAAACAGTATACTGATATCACTCAGTATTGGATACAATTTAACTGGATATTTCAGTGATCTGAAATAAAACAGTACTTTAGCCAAACTCACATTATATGGTTTGTTTAGGTATATTTTCCATCCATTCTGGCTACCTATCAAGCAGAAGTAAGGCACAATTGTGCATGTAGATCATAACTAGCAAGAAATTATAAATGCTAGCTAGAAATGTTGTAAATGCAGTTGCCTAAAATTAAGTTTTGTACTTTATTTTTCTCCAAACAATATACTATTAATAGCTAATATTTTCAGTTTTAGACTATTTAATCATTACTGCTCCTGGAAAGCAAATAATACAGAGATTTATTGTTGGACCACAATAAATTGGCTAGATAGCAAATGACAGATGAGGGTTAATGTCAACATTAGCTTTTCTGTAGTATTGTCCTCAGCTAAGGTCTCTAGCCTCAAGGTTGGTTAAATGTGTCCCTCACTGTTTAATAAGTGTAACGGAATACATGTTTATGGCATCAAAATGGCTAGCTTACAGCTAGCTAGTTTTCAATGGCTTAACTAGCTGGTTAGCTACAGCTCCGGAAAAAAATAAGAGACCATTGCACCTTTTTTCCTTTCCAAAAAAGTTTTGTGTGAGGAACAGAAGCGTTCAATTTGCAGTGGTCTCTTAATTTTAACCCTTCTGTTCCTCACTCAAAACCTTCCTTTTCGACTTTTCTGGAAAGGAAAGAAAAAGGTGCAGTGGTCTCTTAATTTTTTCCGGAGCTGTATATCTAAATATTGTTTGATTTGCTTGCCATTTATGCCTATGATCCGTAGTGTTAATGACAGTAACCTAGACACACAACCTGATGAGTTTGGTCTCAATCTTGCTCATTGATTTCAGGGTTTTTGCAAAAGTATTCTTTGTTGAAGCAAGCTGAATGGCACCAGCTCTTTTCATAGCTACTCTAAAGACTAAATCGAACAAACATACTGATCATAAAAACGTGCAGTTATTTGGTGTATTCTGTGATATAGACCTGAATGTGTGCAGGTTGTTTTGCATTAATAATCATAAATCAGTAGTTGTGATGTGATCTTGAAGAGGAGATCTTGCCCCAGCACCTTTCATGAATTTGATTAAGGAATTTTGAACTTAGGACACACGGTGCTGTGCACATGCCATTCTGATAATGAAAAATTGACTTTTTCAAAAAATGAAGACTGTCGGAAATTATAACCATTGACTTAATTTACTTTGCCACTGCTGCCATAAGAAATGCTCGGAGAAACACTGTGCACTTCCTGTGTGTCTCCGGATTTGCGTCGTGTGTAGTTTCCAGCCCCAGATTGAGGACAATGTGAAGCAGATGGGAGACATCCTCAGCCAGGTGAAGGGGACCAATGTGGGGGCAAACAACTGCAGCAGTGTGGCCCAGGATGCTGACAACGTGCTGCAGCCTATTATGGACTTCCTGGATAGCAAGTGAGAGAGGGAGTTTTGTCTTTGTTGTCACAAAAAAAAATGCAGCCAATCCTTCTACTCCTGATTAGTCTCGTTCCATTGTGCCGTCTGTCTCTTTATCTTGGTTCTCTTTTTCAGCTCAACTCTCCTCTTAGTTTTCTTTGTTGTAGCTCCCTCCATCTTTTTTTCTCTTTCTCTCTTATCTGTTTAGTATTGGTATTTTGCTTCAGTTCCTGCCAAATCTTGGCTGGAGCTCTATGTTGACCTCCCTTTTGTCGCTCATTATTCCTCCCTCCTGTCTCCCTCTTTCCTCCCTCGCCCTGTGTCCTGCCAGCCTGACACTGTTTGCTAAGATCTGTGAGAAGACAGTGCTAAAACGTGTTCTGAAGGAGCTGTGGAAGCTGGTGATGAACACCATGGAGAAGACCATCGTCCTGCCTCCTCTCACTGACCAGACGGTACGAACACCCATCTGTCTGACAGCTCACATACACAGGCACACGGTCACACACAGACACACACACACACACTGAAACACACAATCACATCCATGCACTCACAACACACGCAATAACATGTACTTAGCCACACAACTTTGTTACGCACACACACACCATCAATGCCAACACTGCCCACATGGCCAACTGCTACACAGGCAGAAGCCACCTCTGAGATTGGGATGAGAACCAAGACAGACCAGAGTTATTTTTAGTCAAGGGATTCATGCTCGGATATGTGGTATGTGAGGCAGCTATACTGAATATTTGATCTGTTCTGAGGAGGGCTACAGCATTAGGAACAGGCAACATTCTCCCTCAGAGACACACAGTCAGCCGCCAGGACAGCCATTAGACAGGAGAAGAAGTCTGAAATGGCAGGCATTTTTTCAACATTATAGGATGGCTCCTCTGCTTGATTTGTTTGGGGATGAATAGATTTGGTCAGGCAGTGCATGATGAGCCCGACACGGCCCTATCCCCAGCCCCCACACACACCTACAGAAGGTCCCCAAGTCGTCCATTAATTCAATAGATCTAGGTGGAACCCGAAGGCGGAAGTGGAGGGGAGTGCACCATATCATTCTAACCCCAGTTCATCGCTGCTTTCCAGTATGGCTCTCCTTGTCACAAACCAACATCTGAACTACACCTAAAAATAAAAAATAAAAAGACAAATTTGTTCCCCAGGATTTGGCCGTTCAGACCTGAGACTTTCATGTTGGAAAGCAGCCTGGTATTTATTTTGATATATCTGTTCTCATTTTTTATTTGGTAACAAAGAGCGTCACGTCATTCTACAGCAGTGTATGGTTTCCCTGTATGTGTGCTGCTACTGCTTGGTAGACTAAACGGGGCTCTATGCAGCTTCACTATAACCCTTCTCTCTGGATATTACACCCTGCTCCCACTGCTCTCCCTCCACAGATGATTGTAAGTACGGCACTCCTGTGTGTCAGTGTGTCTGTCTGTCTCACAGTCCGTTGCAAGATGGTCAGTCCTCTGCTATATGTGGCTGCAAAGTCCCCCCCCCTTTCCCCTCCCCCACATCCTCACTCTTCTTCTGTCTCTCTGTCTTCCACCTGCTCTGTCGTTCTTCTCTTCCTCTCTCTGTCCTCTCTTCTGCTGTCCTCCCCTCCACTTCTGTCTTTCTGTCTCTGAGGTGACAGCAGCATGGTGCATTCCTGATTGACTCTGAGCAGGCCGTCCGCCTACAATGACCCAGCCAAATCAGGGCCCCCCCCACACACACTTTCCACTACCCCTTGGCCCCACCCCCTCCCTACTCTCTTACCCTATCCTGTGCTTTGGAAGTGTCACTTCTCGAGTTCCTGGTGTTGCCTTGTTCTTTTTGCATCGTGTCCAAGGACTCGACTCCTTCTCTGGGTGACTCTGGCGTTGTGATGGTTTGATAACTGGTTTCCACACCACACACTCCCCCTCTTTTCCCTCTTCCCTGTATCTATCACACTCCCCTACCTGTTCCCTGTTTGAAGTGTGTGTCCATGGCCTATGTGGGTTTGTTGCTTGCATCTGATCTACTCCAACTGTAGTAAGTCTCCCGGTATGTCTCTACAGGCCTGCTGTGTTGATTTGTCCTGATTTGGTTCCATGTCGTTGTAGGGATAGTTCAGGATCCCTTTATCTGGTTCCCTAGAGTCAGATAAACTTGTGTATAGCGTTTTTATGTCTATGCATAGAGTTTGAAGGAAGTTACCGACTATGCATGGATTTTGAAGGAAATTGTCCGATAGCGTGAGCACGTTGGCAAACTAGCTTTAGCGCAATGACTGGAAGTCTAACTGTTACTGTAGACTTTCACTCATTGCGCTAATGCTAGGTAGCATTGTCTGACAACAACTAATGTCCTTCAAACTGGACACAGAATCATAGAAACGGTATCCATGAGTTCATCTGACTCTGGTATCCACAAATTCCGAATCCCGAACTAACCCTTTAGCGTACATCATTTCACCCAGGCTGGTCCGTCAGAAGTACTGTACACTTGTTGGGTTCAGGATTGGTGTCACACACACAAACACACAAAGTGGATTTGAGATCACTCTTTTCCACTCAAAAACACAATGCTTCAAATGTGCTTTTTCTTTTCTGTGTTTAGTATTTTCAGTTTTTTTTCTCGAGCCTTTTCAGGAAGATCAGGGTTTCTGTTCATTTACTTTTACTGATTTACTTTTCTAGAATGAATAAAAACGCTGTTCTATTGTTTTAGAAAACACATTGACATGTTTTGATCTCCATTTCACATAGCTTATCATTGTTAAGATGGAAACCTATGTGTAAGAGCACCTGCCCCGTGCCCCGTGCTTCCTGTCTCTGAAGACTGCTGGAGGTATTGTTGACCCTCAGTGGCGTGACCCCTTATCTGCAGTTAGTACAGGCTCACCACCTAGGATGGATGGTCTATAGGATGGTGCTCATGCTGATTTAAAACTAACCGGCTGACCGTGAACAGAACATGTTGAGTACAATGACTGAGGATGACATGGACCTCTAGAGTCAGTTAAGGTTGATCCATAGATTTTGAGCTGGTAGTTTACTGAATCCCTCAAAAATCTCGTTTGGACTGATCGGATTTGAACCATACGTATGAACCTTTGAGATGAACAGTTAGTGAGTTGTCTGGTCCGTTAGTTAGTCAGGTAATCAAACTGCAGGGACAGGACCCGTTAAAAGTATTAACCAATGTCCTCTCTTTACAGGGGAGGGTGAAGCTTGCTTGTCACAGTGATGTAAGGACAAAACCCACTCTAGCTCAATATGTCCTGTCTTCTCTCCTCTCTGTTTCTTTTCTGTGTTCTCTCGCCTCTCTGTCTGAAACAAAGGGGAGGAAGCCGTTGTTTCTTACCTTTGTTTTGTAAATGGCATTTCTCTCTGCTGGTTTACCGTTTTGTTACTGTCTGGTGTGGTCGACCCAGTAGACGTAGCGGTATAGCTCCCTGCATCTCAGCCTCTTCACAGCCCATCTACTGTAGCGGCAGACAGGTGGGGTGGACGTTACACACTGATGGCCCGGTAACAGCCACCCTTTAGGGCAGGACTGCTGCTGCATGAGCCACGTCTCTACTGCGGTCTGATTGGTTCTCAACTGTCTGGCGCTGAGGATCCATGATGACGTTACTGATTTGGTCAGACACATTCATGAGATTGAGAGTGGAACACTTCTTGTTACGAACCTTTCTCACAATGATAATGGTTCCCTGAGTGTTCGGACGGGCCTTTTTGTTTTATTTTATTTTAAATGTTATGTCTGTTTTTCTGTTGTTTTTGGTCTTATTTGAAGAGTTCTGTTTTACAGATGAGGTGTAACTCCAGGATGATGGGTAATGTGGAGCACTTTGTGATATATTCTGCTAACAGAGTATCACACAGTCCTTATAGATACCAGATATATCACCACAGTGCTACTGCCCTGGCTGGGGGCCTGCTGGCTGCACCTCCGCCCTCCCTGTGTGTATGTGCGTGTGCGTTATGTGTGTCTTTGTCTGGTGTGCTCTTGCAATTAGCTGAGCTCCTGTCTTCTCTTCCTGTACTGTACTTCTGTACTACATTGTCTTGGTGTGTGTGTGTGTGTGTGTGTGTGTGTGTGTGTGTGTGTGTGTGTGTGTGTGTGTG
>JACXGI010018169.1:0-13578 GCA_016801175.1 Esox masquinongy | reverse complement strand
AATCTTCTTCTGGTGAAGCCATGCTTTTGTGGATTTGGATGTGTGCTTTGGGTCATTGTCATGCTGAAAGGTGAACTTCCTCTTCATCTTCAGCTTTCTAACGGACGCCTGAAGGTTTTGTGCCAAAATTGCCTGGTATTTGGAACTGTTCATAATTCCCTCCACCCTGACTAAGGCCCCGGTTCCAGCTGAAGAAAAAAAGCCCCAAAGCATGATGCTGCCACCACCATGCTTCACTGTGGGTATGGTGTTCTTTGGGTGATGTGCAGTGTTGTTTTTGTGCCAAACATACCTTTTGGAATTATGGCCAAAAGTTTCAATCTTGGTTTCATCAGACCATACCACATTTTCCCACGTGCTTTTGGGGGACATGATGTTTGTTTTTGCAAACTTCAGCCAGGGCTTGGATGTTTTTCTTTGTAAGAAAAGGCTTCCGCCTTGCCACCCTACCCCATAGCCCATTCATATGAAGAATACGGGAGATTGTTGTCACATGTAGCACACAGCCAGTACTTGCCAGAAATTCCTGCAGTTCCTTTAATGTTTCTGTAGGCCTCTTGGAAGCCTCCCTGACCAGTTTTCTTCTCGTCTTTTCATCAATTTTGGAGGGATGTCCAGTTCTTGGTAATGTCTCTGTTGTGCCATATTTTCTCCACTTGATGATGACTGTCTTCACTGTGTTCCATGGTATACCTAATGCTTTGGAAATTCTTTTGTACCCTTCTCCTGACTGATATCGTTCAACAATGAGATCCCTCTGATGCTTTGGAAGCTCTCTGCGGACCATGGCTTTTGCTCTGAGATGCAACTAAGAAAATGTCAGGAAAATCCTACTAGAACAGCTGAACTTTATTTGTGATTAATCAGAGTCACTTTAAATGATGGCAGGTGTGTAATGACTTAACATGAGTTTGAATGTGATTGGTTAATTCTGAACACAGCCACATCCCCAGTTATGACAGGGTGTGCACACTTATGCAACCAGGTTATTGTAAGGTTTTTATTTTTCATTTTTCCCCCTTGAAGATTTCAGTTTGTTTTTCAATTGAATTGTTCACATTATAGGTCACATTAAAAGTGGAAAAAGTTCTGACATGATTTCTTTGTCTCATTCTTTTACATCACAAAAACCTGGCATTTTAACAGGGGCGTGTAGACTTTTTATATCCACTGTAGCTACTGAAGGTTGTACCTAGTGAAGCTGGTCTGTCCTGAACAAATCCTAAGGCATAATATGTTTTGACTGTGACGGGAGTTGAACGCGGGACCTGTTCTTCTGTAGTCTGCATCTCTAACCACTACGCTATTTAACAAGGGATGTCAGGCAGTCAGTCAGTCAGTCAGTCAGGTACTCAGTCAGTCAGTCAGTCAGTAAGTAAGTAAGAGACATTCACTCTTCTAGGCTGGCTCCGCTTACGCGGTCCAGCAAAAATACATAGCACATCAACCTGCAACATTTATAGTTTTAGGGAAACAATCATGAACATTCCATGCAGAGCAAAATTCTTGTCTGCAAAAAGTTCAGCATCTGAGGCGCCACTTTTTTTTTAAATGTCTGAAAGGTTATCAGTTGCCAGTATCAGCACGTTACTCTAGCAGTGTTCTAACTCTAAAAAGTGAATTAGAGAAGACAGGAAAAATATATTTGAAGTCATGAGCATAAACAGTGCATTTGACCATTTTGCTTCAGTTTAGGACATGTGTGGTCTCAGACGTGGTCTCAGACTAGTGGACAGGTTTCTAATGTTTCTGAAGTTTGGTACAATATAATACAAACCACAAAAAACACTAAGATACATATGGGTCTAAAGCGTGTAGGATTATTTAGTTTTATTTTAGTACAACATTTCTTTTTAATTGAATATATCCACATTAAAATGAAAACAACATTCAGTACAATTTGAATGTCCATGGCAAGGACCGGCTCTATCCTTTTGGGGGCAGTAAGCAAAATTTGATTTGGGGTCGTCTCCTCTATTGGTTGGGGGCTCCCTAGCAGCCAGAGGCCCCCCAGCAGTAGGGGGCCCTAGGCGACCGCTTATGTCACTTATGCCTAGAACTGGCCCAGTCCATGGCCCAACGGAATATGCTTCCCCATGCTTCCTGAAGCACCTCCCACAAGTCGGATTGGCTTGATGGGCACTTCGTATGTATAATACGGTCAAGCTGCTCCTACAACAGCTCAATAGGGTTGATTGTAGATCCGGTGACTGTGCTGGCCACTCCATTATAGACAGAATACCAGCTGACTGCTTCTTCCCTAAAAATTTCTTGCAAAGTTTAGAGCTGTGCTTTGGGTCATTGTCCTGTTGCAGGAGGAAATTGGCTACAACCAAACGCCGTCCACAGGGTATGGCATGGCGTTGGAAAATGGAGCGACAGTCTTCCTGCTTCATCTCTTTTACCCTGTTCAAATCTCCTATTTCACCACCACCAAAGCACCCCCAGACCATCACATAGCCTCCACCACGCTTCACAGATGGCATCAAGCACTCCTCCAGCAACTTTTCATTTGGTCTGGGTCTCACAAATGTTCTTTGTGATCCAAACACCTCATACATAGATTAGTCTGTCCATAACACTTTCTTCCAATCTTCCTCTGTCTAGTGTCTGTGTTCTTTAGCCCATCTTAATCTTTTCTTTTTATTGGCCAGTCTGAGATATGGCTTTTTCTTTGCAACTCTGCCTAGAAGGCCAGCATCCCGGAGTTACCTCTTCAATGTAGACATTGAGACTGGTGTTTTGCAGGTACTGCCAGTTGAGGACCTGTGAGCAGAGCTGGTCATCGAACCATTAATCCAGTAATTGTTAATTAAAGAAGTTAACATTTTCATTAACAATTTAACGTTTAAGTTACCTGTGAAAATCATTATCGGACTAATTAAATTCCATTATATTTAACTTCCGTCAACTGAAGTCTGGTAACTCAAAAACTTCATAAATATACTTTAAAAAACCTCTAGAGTCTAAGCAAATTTTTTGCTTCAGTCCGGAGTGGGGAACGAGACCAAATCCAATGCTTGATGTGCTGAATATCTAGATGCTATTTTCAAGAATATATTTCTCTGCAGTAAGATTGTGCGCTAGTCTCAAGGCTTCAGTATGGTCAAGAGTGATAAAAACATTTGGGAACCCTCGTATTACTTACGAGCAGCTATTCGTGTGTGGTAGACATCATCTGTGATTGGCCAACAAAAAATGTCTCTCTAGTATCTATGAAATGAATTGGCTATTCCTTGTTATGCTGGGGCGCGACCTTCCAAAAATAGAGTAACTTCAACATTGCCTCGCCTTGATGGAAAAGGATGAATGTCAGGAATCCAATGGAAAAAAAGTGAGCGTTAACGTTAAATAAAAATTAACATTAATGTTGATCGCTTACTTCTGTTACATTTTTAACGATTTAACTGATTAACAGTTATCAAAGTTAACTTTTTGGTGAACGGATTAACGATTAACAAAGTTAACTTTTTGATTTACTGTGCCCAGCTATGCCTGTGAGGCATCTGTTTCTCAAACCAGACACTCAGTCTTTGTGCTGTTCTGTGAAGGGAGTAATACACAGCGTTGTACGAGATCTTCAGTTTTTTGGCAATTTCTTGCATGGAATAGCCTTCCATTCTTAGAACAAGAACAGACAGACGCGTTTCAGAAGAAAGTTCTTTGTTTCTGGCCATTTTGAGCCTGTAATCGGACCCACAATTGCTGACATAATTGCAAAAGGGTTTTCTATTTATCAATTAACCTTTTAAAATTATAAACTTGGATTAGCAAACACAACGCAACATTGGAACACAGGACTGACAGATGTTGATAACGGGCCACTGTACATCTATGTAGTTATTCCATGAAAAAATCAGCCGTTTCCGTCTTTACAACAAGAACAATGTCTACGCTGTATTTATGATCAATTTCAAGTTATTTTAATGGAATTTTGCTTCTCTTTCAAAAACAATGAAATGTCTAAGTGACCCCAAACTTTTGAACAGTATTGTATACATACAGCTCCAGAAAAAATTAAGAGACAACTGCACCTTTTCCTTTCCAAAAAAGTTGAAAAGGAAGGTTTTGAGTGAGGAACAGAAGGATTAAAATTAGGAGACCACTGCAAATTGAATGCTACTGTTCCTCACTCAAAACTTTGCAGTCGTCTCTTAATTTATTCTGGAGCTGTATATATGCAACCTTGTTTCTCAAAAAAGTTGGGACACTGTGTAAAATGCAAATAAAAACATAATGCAAATCATTAATCCCTATATTTAATTGAAAATAGTACAAATACAACACGTCAAATATTGAAACTGAGAAATGTTATTGTTTTTTGGAAAAACAGATGCCCATTTTGAATTTGACACCAGCAACATGTTTAAAAAAAGGTGGGACAAGGGCATGTTGACCACTGTGTTGCATCACCTCTTCTTTTAACAATACTCTGTAAGCATTTGGGAACTGAGACCAATTGCTGTAGTTGGTAAAAGTGAAATGATTTCCCATTCTTGCTTGATATAGGATTGCAGCTGCTCAACAGTTTGGGGTCTCCTTCGTCGTATTTTTCGTTTCATAGTGTGCCAAATGTTTTCAATGGGTGACAGGTCTGGACTGCCGGCAGGCCAGTTTAGCACTCAGACTCTTTTACGGAGCCATGCTGTTGTAATACATGCAGAATGTGGTTTGGCATTGTCTTGCTGAAATAAGCCACCCTGAAAAAGATGCTGTCTGGATGGCAGCATATGTTGCTCCAAAACCTGTGTATATTGTTCTATATGAATTTCTATGTTCTGTGTGTTTATGTTCTGGTGTATCTGTTTCTATGTTCTGTTTAGCTTGCCTTAGTTTATTGGTTTCACGTGTGTTTTCTACCCACCTGTGTCCTGTTCCCTCATTAGGCCTTGTATTCAAGTCTGTCGTTTGTTTAGCTCCCGGTTGGTCATTCTGTTCATATATCTACGGCTGTGCTGCTTGTGAGTCTTTCTGAATTAAATTACTTTTGCTTTTGAATACTCTGCGCCTGTGTCCTGCTACCCATGCCACATCGTGACACACTGTGCGCTGATAAGACGAACGCGGACGGTCCCTCTCCTCTTTAATCCAGAGGACATGGTGTCCATAATTCACAAAAATAATTTCAAATTTTGATTTCTCACACCACAGGACAGTTTTCCACTTCGTCTCAGTCCATCTTAAATGAGATCAGGCCCAGAGAAGGCGGCAGCGTTTCTGGATCTTGTTTATATATGGTTTCTTCTTTGCATGTATGAGTTTTAACTAGCATTTGTGGATGCAGTGACGTACTGTGTTCACAGGTGGTGGTTTTCGGAAAGTGTTCCTGAGCCCATACAGTGATTTCCGCTACAGAATTGTTTGTTTTTAATGCAGTGCCGCCTGAGGGCCCGAAGATCACAGTCATTCAATATTGTTTTTTCATAAACTCTTTGCAATTTCACATTGAGAAACATAATTCTTAAATTGTTGCACTATTTGCCTGAGCAGTCTTTCACAGAGTGGTGAACCCCTCCCCATCTTTACTTCTGAAACACTCATTCTCTCTGGGATGCTCTTTTTATACCCAATCATGTTACTAACCTGTTGCCAACTGACCTAATTAGTTGTTAGATATTCCACTAGGTTTTATTTTAGCACTACACAACTTTGCCAGTCTTTTGTTGCCCCTGTCCCATCTTTTTTGAAACATGTTGCTGGCATCAGATTCAAAGTGGGCATACATTTAAAAAGAAACAATAACATTTCTCAGTTGCAACATCTGATATGTTGTCTTTGAACTATTTTCCATTGAATATAGGCTTTAAATTATGTGCACATCATTGCATTCTGTTTTTATTTACATTTTATACAGCATCCCAACTTTGTTTTTTTTTTTTTTTTTTAGAAACCGGGTTGTACACACACACACACACACACACACATATATACACATATACATAAACATGGTATAGGGGTCACTTAGACATGCCCTTATTTGGGGTCACTTAGACATTTCTGTCAAAGGGCTGTCAAAGTTAACATGTGCAATTTACACATTTTTATTTTCTAAGCCATAGAACCTTCCATAGTCAGTGGTTGACCACAAAATACTGGTAAATTTATTGGCTCTTCAATAGTGTTGCTAGATGTAGAGGTTTCCCGCCCAATTGGACTATTTTAATAACAGTGTGTGTGAAAAAATGGTCTTGGGCGGGTTGATTTATAGATATGTTTTTTTGCAGAAATAGAATTTGGGTGGGTTTGTAGTGGAATCTGCAGATTTAGGCTGTGATTGGGCAGTATAAAGTCAAATCTGGCAACCCTGCACGGAGAAATTCACAGATGAACCATGTTTACTCTCCACTTGTCTGTAAATCCTGCCTAACAGTGAGTTGTACACATTTGCTAATACACAGAATGCGCTTTTTCAAATTTTTCAGAATATGGAATATCTCTCCTTGTCACCCTCATCCTGTCTCTATCCAAAAACCCAACAATCAAGAAGACCAGCAGTTCCTCCCCAATGACACTCTTCTCCAACTGGTCCTGAGACATTGTGTATATACAAACCCATGTTTTTGCTGGCCTATGCTAAAGCAGTAATTCGTTGCTACGTCACATCTCTACCAAAAAATATTCTAATAGGAGGAATTAACAGACCCCTTCAATTCTGTGCATATATTGCAGATCTTCCCTGATTAATGTTTGTAGAAAAACATCCTAGCCACCTTGCCTACCATATACCTTTGCCTATTATTCAAGTATCCTACCTTATGCATTTGGTTGAATTTGGGTGGAATAATTTGATAAAGACACATGTACTTGGTTGTGGCCAACCACCCATCAAGAAAACAACTGTTTTGCAGGTCCCCACCTGAACCCTATTCCAACCACATTTTAGCCAAAATGTTGAAGGGCAATATCTTGAAAAGCTTAGGTGCAATTAATTGTAAGAATGCCTGCACACCGTGCAACTCTCCAGATAAGAGGGGCTGATGTGTGTATAAACTGTAGCCTAACAGCAATTATTTTACTTGGCGCCTTGACCAAGAGCATGGGACCAGAGACCAGAAAACTTCTATTTAAATATACATGGACTACAAATAGATACTGCCAGTTATTGTGGCAATTTTAGGGGAGATATCTAACGGCTGTGACACATCCTCGTCTAAAGGACATAGCATGTCCTTAAAGTAATGTGGCACTTTCTAAATAGAAATTTGTTTTTTTTCAGGGCCAAATTTAAACAAATTCAAAAACTGCAATTAAATCACAACTACAGAAGTTTATTCGCTTAATCATTATTAATTAAATTAACTATTTCAATTGTTTGACAGCACTAATATATATATATATATATATATATATATATATATATATATATATATATATATATATATATATATATATATATATATATATATATATATATTCATATATATATATTAGTGCTGTCAAAAAATATATTGGGGAATAACACACTTCACATTTCATAAGGCCTTTAATAAATATTGTCGAAATATAAACTTTTTACACAGTACCTTAATATCCTTTCCTCACTTAACTACCATTACGGTTTTCACTAATGCTAATAATCACTTTGATAGCATGTTCGAGGTACATATTATATCTATGTAGCCAGTGAAGAATAAATTATATAAACTGCATTGTGGGATTTTTAGATAACTTGAGCCTCAACATAATTTTTCAGCAAATTTCACAATTTACTTGCGAAATAACTGTGAAATACAGAAAACCACATAGTGTTCATTTGTATTAGTTAACACTTTATATAATTGGAATGTGTGGTTTTCAGTGTAGTGGACTATTATAGATGTGTACTCTAGAGCATAAAAGTATGTTTTATGATAAATGAAGTTTTAAAAGCATGGATGGTTCAATAATAAATAATGTAGCTTTTTCTGCAGACTTTGTAGGCATTATGGGGCTAAGGAGCTCCAAACAGGCAGACAACAAAGCAATGTGCATCTGGAAGTGTCAGTTTACCAAAAATCTATGTGTAGCCTATACACAAGTCAACACCCACGCCGTTTTTTTCTTCTCTCTCTCTTGCTCTCTCTCTCTTTTTCTGAATGAAACGCTTTCACACAGAAAGAGAGGAGGGCATACATATCCAGAGCAGAGGGGCATGAGGCGAGCCCTGACGGAGAGACCGCTAGAGTTCATCTCATTAACTCCTCACAGGCCTATTCACACACACACACACACACACACACACACACACACACACACACACACACACACACACACACACACACACACACACACACTGTGTACGCGCACGCACGCGTACACAGGCACAGGAAGCAGAGTTATTAAGGTTCCTGACGCAGCCCAGCCCCAGCCCCATAGTCCCTTCCTTCTACAAAATTCAAATCGAGACAAAAAAAGCGCCCCAGAGTCCACGTTGACAAATTCTTTAACAAGCTGTGGTTGAAGGGAAGCTGGTTTTACTCTGACTCACCCCCTCCTTTCAAACAGTTTACTGGAAATAAAGGGGGAGGAGGAGGGAGGGGGCACTTTCAGAGAAGTCATGTGATGGGGCTGGGCAAACCACAGCACAGAGAGCCTTTGAGTGGAGTGCAGTAGGCCAGGGGGAGGCAGATAGCTCTGATTCAGGTTACAGGAGATATGATCCTGGGAGTTGGCAATCAAGAATTCACAGCAGTGGTTAACCCCTTCCATGCCAGCCAAGCACATGAGACGCTTTAAGAAAACCACTGAATCGTCACTAACTTTAATTACAAATGGAAATACATCATCAAGTTCAACTTTCTGGATGTTGTGCTGTACATCTAGAGAGCATACTTGGATTTGTTTTCAGAAAATAAGCGTCATCCAAAGGTTCCATTTCTCTATGATATAAATAAGTTTAAAAAAAAAAATGTATGCAGGGTTTTATTTATGACATCAATGTCTGGACCTGCTTAGTGAAGTGATGACTTCATCCTTCTTGAATAACTGTCTTGAAAGGAGGAAAACAGTGTTCTGCCATCACTCACGTGCACTTGCTTGCGGCAGGAAGTTGGCACATGGGTGCTCTATGAACTGCCACTGGGTTTAAGTCAAGCTCCTGGCACACTGACACACTGATGACCTCAGAGTAAGAGAGGAGTCGGCATCTTACCAGCTGTGGTGCCCAAAAAAAGGTCACACTCAAACATAATCTCCATTTCATTTATTCCACACAAATATTTTTAAATGCGACACATCCAATCAAACAGCTTCTATCTCGTGGCACCGGCTCTTTTCTGAAACTGATATTTCAAACTTCATTAAAATAACAGAGTAACAGTGTAACATAAATCTAACTCATGGTTTTGTCATTAATTACCGTGATCGCTTCTCTCAGGAATTAATAATATAACAAGCATGTGTCAGAATAGGGTTTGTGAAAAAAAATCACCCCCATTGTGGGTGACTGACGGAGAAAGAAGAAAGGCAAGAAAGGGTTCAGTATCCAGCAGCTCCGCAATTCTCCCAGATGCCTTCCAACCAGCAACAAACACACCCAGAACAGAGAAACAGTGACCAGACCACACTGTAAAGATATCAGCCCAAAGAGACAGAAACAAGGACAGAAAAGAGTATGGAAAAGGAGAATCTAAAGAGTACGAGAGGGGGAGAGCGCTTATGCTCTAACGCAAACCCTGCCGCCCGAGGAAGCAGCAATAATGTGGTCTGTGACACTTGTTCGACCTCTCGCTGAGGAACACAAACAGACTAACAAAAAGCCTTCCCTGATGGATTTGACTCAGACACAAAGTTACGGCAAAAGCAAAACAAGTAAACAAGAAAAAATAAAGGACAAAAATGAATCAAAGCGACCAAGATGAATGTATCGATGGAAGAAATGTGGATGTCCACAACAGGGTATCTGTGTTTCTATCACATGTTAGCCCTCTCTCTTCCTCTCTCCTCTTCTCTCTTCCTCTCTATTCTGTGCCTCGGTTGGTTCTGGTGCAGATCCGAGTGGGACTGCCGAATGATGTCAGAGCTCCAGACTAACACGTGTGTCCTAAGGGCCAAGGGAAGCTAGGGACTGTGCCAAACTCTACAGATGCCCATGGCATTAGTGATGAACTAAACAGATGACAGAAGGTACCAGGGAGCACTTACCCCACCAGTGTCTATAACATCTTGCTGAACCGCCAGATGAACACATGGAATTCATGTCATGTGTCAATATACCTGATGTTGAACATCCATTTATTTCTGGTTACACTGGTAAAAATATATGAACAAAGAGTTCTGCCAGCCTGGACCCAGAGTGTGAGCCTTTAGAACTACACTGACGATAGCTGGCAGGACAAACACTAATTACTGGACTAATTAATTAACCCTTTCAAACCCTTAAATACAGATAAAATGCAACCTGCCCTAAATGTCTCATTTTTAAATTGAATGAACCTTTGGCTGGTCTCGATCAGAACATCTTTGGCTAGTCGAGATTAAAACATATTTGGCTAGTCTAGATAAAAACATATTTGGCTAGTCTAGATCGTAACATATTTGGCTAGTGTAGATCAGAATATATTTGGCTAGTGTAGATCAGAACAAATTTAGCTAGCGTTGATCAGAACATATTTAGCTAGCGTAGATCAGAACATATTTGGCTAGCGTACAGATCAGAACATATTTGGCTAGCGTAGATCAGAACATACTTGGCTTGTGTAGATCAGAACATATTTGGCTAGTGTAGATCAGAACATATTTGGCTAGTCCAGGTTTCGAATTACGGGGGGGGGGGGTGGGGGGGGTTGACCCCCCAATTAAGATTTGGACCCAAAAAAAATAGGCAAAAACAACAGGTCTGGGCGGGTCGAAACATTTATATATCGTTCTTAGCTGTAATCGTAAATATTACAATATATTTACCATATCCATGCCTGGAAGAATCTTGCAATACGATTTCAGGCACCCCTAACGTGGACCATACCATTTCTTAACCTTGACGTTAGTTGAACGTCTCGTCTGTCTGCTTCACTCTCAAAGTCGCAATGGCTTTTTCTTTTTAATGAAAGCCCACCCTACTACAACGAATAAACCGGAACTATGAAGACATGTTCATTCATCAATATGCGGTGGGCGATATACAGAGATTTTGACTTTACGGCAGAGAAAATTACGCACAGTAGCCTATTATACTGCCATAGAGTCAATACTTATGTGAATGACCGCTAGAGATCATCTCAACCTTATATTCATTCATTAATTCAATATATCTTCATAGTTTCGGTTAACCTGTTGTAGTAGGGGGGCTTTAATTAATGACACACAAAAGACGCATAAGTTACGTGCCGCAAATTCCCGGCAAAAGTTGGACAGCTTTTGTGCGGGTAAAATGTATTGTGATGCTCTCTCTCCCTTTAACTGAGTCCCTTGGTTAAGCTAGCACGTTTAAAAGTAAATTATTCGGGCCTAAACTGCATGGAAATGTAACGATAGAAAATTGTTAACGTGTTCCTGAGTATTGCCATTGGTTAAGGTCATCAAAAATACACGTTACTTCCGTCAAATCTGTCAGAGATTTCCCCTCATTTGTATATTTTAGGCACACAGCGAGTCAGTGTGCCTATGGCTTGGCATTTCAGCAAAGGAGAGTCAACCCAAACCTCTCTCTAATTTGCATTAGGCTACTTTGAAGACAAAAACATTAGCTAATAATTTAAATTTGCATTAAGCTACTTTGAAGACAGAAACAAGGCAGGCCACCCAAAAATCAGCCAAATGTGACAACTATTTTCTTACTTTGAAATAGTCTAATAGTCAAAGTAAGGGATCAGCTGACAAATGTAGATTATTGGTTGGTCTATGTCATTACTGTTAGTCAGGTGCAGGCCTACAGTAGATGCTGTACTGTATGATAGTAACACATCTGCCTACCTCACTGGCATGTTGACAGTGTCTTTGATTCTGGTATTGTATGGGTCTGTGTTTGAGCAAATATGATGGTCTGCTGTTGTAGTGTGTGTGCGTCTGATTTGCTGCCAGTTTTGCACTACGATACCTTGTTGGTGTCCCTTCACTACAAAGGTTGTTGTGTGGTTCGTGCCCCATGAGCTGGTGTAATGGATTGGATTTATCATCATCTACAGACTGCAGACATTACGTTAAACAAGCAAGATACTGTAAGGATTTTAAGAATTCAGTTGCGTTAAACAAGCAAGATACTTCATTCTGCGCCCCCCCCCCAATTGTCATTGTATAATTCGCACTCTGGGCTAGTCTAGATCAGAACATGCAGTGTTTTGGCACTGGCTTCTCCAAACCATTTTACTCACTGTCTAACTATGGCTTTGTTTCCACAGGTAGCCAAATTATTTAATTTTCTCTATTTGTTTTTTTTCATCAATCAGATAGTCTCTGAAAACATCTGAAGTGAAAAAAACAGAATTTATTGGTAAAAAGAAAGCAGCAAATATCCTAAGGGTTCTGGTTGGATAAAAGCAACCCATTTGACCTGTATTCTGTTGAAATGAAACGCTCCGCTGCATCAACACTGCCACTAAACTGACACTAGTGTTCAACATAATCATCTGCATCCTTAACTGACAGATTGCTCTCACATATGATGTGGTTAGCTGATAGGTAAAATACCAATCTCAATACTGTAAGATGCTAAGCATAAGCAATGTCAGAGCAGAGGAATGCAACCATTGACTAACATTGGCAGCATTTACACAGCCAGCACAATTGTGATATTTTTACAATTTCTGTTTCTTTTTCTGAGCTGATCTGATTAGCCAAAACACCAATTAGTGAAAACTTGTTCAGAATTGGGCTGCCTATGTAAACACAGCCATTGTGAAACACATTCCTGAGGACCAAAGGGCACTCAGGGAAGTTAGGTGAAGATTAGAGTGGGACAAAGCAAGTAATATTATTCCATTCTTTCATTAACGTTTTCAGTCGGGCAGGAAGTTTATATTTAGTATGAGTTGTTATGTTCAAATTATTTGTCTAACTTATTTTTTTATTAAAACACTGTTTGTCATGGCATTACCAAAACCAAAGCAAGATCCTTGAAAACAATGGCTTTACCCTTGAGGGCAATGCTACCTACTTAATCAGAGCAATACATTGTGAAAGGCCACAGCACATGACTGCTTCAGGCCTGAGGTGGAACACTGTGAACGGGTTAGCTAACGTGTCTGTGAACGGGTTAGCTAACGTGTCTGTGAACGGGTTAGCTAACGTGTCTGTGAACGGGTTAGCTAACGTATCTGTGAACGGGTTAGCTAACGTGTCTGTGTGTGCAGGAACAACACGAAAAGTGTGTAAGGATGAGAGGTTACCAGAGAGTAGTGTAGAGTGTAGAGTAGAAATAATAAGTAAATAATAGACAGAGGGTGGAGCAGGAATGAAAGGTTCACAGAGAAAGAGTGGAATAGAAATGAGAGGTTACCACAGAAGGATATATTACATTTACCTTATTTTATGAGTTAAGTTGACTGAGACAACATTATAATTTCCAGCAACAAACAATAGGACCAATGGGAGCAATTAGGGTTAACTGCCTTGATCAGGGACTGAATGGCTGAAGGATGAGAGGTTAGCAGAGATGGAGGGTGG
>JACXGI010018168.1:0-13561 GCA_016801175.1 Esox masquinongy | reverse complement strand
GGGGAGATAGTGGAGAGAGGAGAGGGGAGATAGTGGAAAGAGGAGAAGGGAGATTGGTAGTGGAGAGAGGAGAGGGCACAGGAGCTGAGGAGTTTTTAGTTTGACCTTGCTGTGAAGTCCAGTGAGTATGAATGCAGAAGAGAGGGCCAGTATCCAGACAGCAAACAAAGTTCAAGGAATAGAATGTTGGAAAGAAGAGTAGAGAGGAGAAATAAGTAGAGTTAAAGGAATGGAGAGGAGAGCAGAGTGTTGAAATTGGATGTGTTGGGGAGAGTGTGGCCTTGCTATAAAGAGCTCCTGGGATCTCCATAAATAACGAAGACTACATTCCACAACATTAAACCCCTGTGTGTGTGCGGAGAGGCAGACTAGGGGTGAGGCAGGCCAAAGGGTGAGGTAGGCAAGGAGACACAGCTGGATAAGCAAGAGTTACTACGTACACTACAGGGAAACACAGAAAGTAACCAGCTCTACCTTTTAGTTCCTACAACCAAAGTGCTGTCTATTCTTATAGCTCTCTTCTTCTCAGTATAGACAAAGGCCTCACAGTTCAACAGAACCACAAGACATTAGGTTCTATTACCATTCCATTACCTCCCAGTTCTACAGAACCACGGGGCATAGGGTTCTATTACCATTCTATTACCTCCCAGTTCTACAGAACCACTGGGCAAACGGTTCTATTATCATTCTATTACCTCCCAGTTCTACAGAACCACAGGGCATACGGTTCTATTACCATTCTATTACCTTCCAGTTCTACAGAACCACTGGGCAAACGGTTCTATTACCATTCTATTACCTCCCAGTTCTACAGAACCATGGGGCATCAGGTTCTATTGCCATTCTATTACTACCCAGTTCTACAGAACCATGGGGCATATGGGTTTATTACCATGCTATGACCTCCCAGTTCTACAGAACCAAAGGGCATAAGGTTCTATTACCATTCTATTATCTCCCAGTTCTACAGAACCAACGGGCATATGGTTTATTATCATTCTATTATCTCCCAGTTCTACAGAACCAACAGGCATATGGTTCTATTACCATTTTATTACCTCCCAGTTCTACAGAACCTACGGGCATGGTTCTATTACCATTCTATTACCTCCCAGTTCTACAGAACCAACGGGCATATGGTTCTATTACCATTGTATTACCACCTTGTTCTCCTATTTCTTATATTCTGGAATACAGGAATGACCCTTTTGTCCATTAGATGAAGCATCACAATAACATTCAGAATGTCTGTTTCTGTTCATTCGTGGATTGTCATCCAAATCCATTAAGATTAGTTGCTATTATACTGGATAGCCAAGATCAAGAGGTTAAGTTGGGCTAATCAAGCACCTTGTTGAAATCCAAAGAATCTGTTACATGTATTGACCCAGTAAACAAAACAAATCTGACAATGTAAACAGCTAAAATAAAATAAAAACAGCCTGAAATTGGATGAGGGACAGTGGTTTAAATTTATTTTTGCCTTTATTTCCACCCTGGTTCATCAGACTAACAGTTACCCTTGTAAGGAGGAAATTGTCCGTAAAACCTCCTCTGTCACTTTGTGCTTGTATGTGTGCAGAACGGGGCTGATTGTGCTGTATCTGGAGGTGATAAAGTAATAGAGCTCTCATAAATAACGTCCTAATGAGCCCCTCCACCCTTCACTTTCATGATGACTCCAGAATTTTCCACCCACAATAACCATGGGGGTTTGTGTGGGGCAAGTCTACATGTGGCCTCCAGGTGTACACACACACACACACACGCACACACAAACACGCACGCACTCGCGCGCACACACACACGCGCACGTGTGCATTCAAACACACACAAATGCACACACAAATACACTTGGGCAGAAGTAAGACAACAAGTTGACTGCTTGGGCAGAAATAACAGAACATGCTTCTGAGAAACATTCTGGTGCCATATGTCGACCTTTTGGTACAAAGAGAGAGGTTATAAAGGGAAACTCTTCACCTTACTTTCCTCCATTACTCCCCTCTAACTGTCTCCCCTTATTGATCAGCCATAATCGTCCGCTACACTTACTACCGTTCTCTACATCTCTAGAACATTCTCTACGGCCCGGTCACCACTCACTGTCGAGCTGACTGTCTACAGAAAATTACAGGACAGACACTGCTTAGCAACTACAGTAATTACACAAAGGTAAAAGGGATCTTTCAGTTCACACAGTTTCACAAGTGGTCTCTTTCATATGTCAATGAAACATATTTGATGTTCTGTGTGATAATTTCCCTGATGATTTGTGACTAAAAAGAGAAGAGATGAGAGACAGGAAGACATAGGGAGAGGATGGGGGGAGGGATAAGAGTGAGACAAGGACGAGCAACAGATAACAATTGCAGGTCTATTTTTATGTCTGTCAAGATGACAGAACTCCAGTGAACCAGTTGAACTCAAGTGAACGTTTTTGATGTTTTCAGAGTCAGACCCCATAGCAATGTCTCCAGTCTTCTGGGTCCTGTCCATCTGTAGCTGTTAACACCAACACCCAGTCACACTGTTAAGGAAGCTCAAAAGCAAGTGAGGGTGGAGGACAAAGATCCATAGCCCAAAGTCAAAAACTGAAAACAGAAATGTGTGTTTTGGTTTTTAATTAATATTAAGGTATGGGGTTACAAGTGTAATCAAGGTTAGAGACGTTTATGGTTTGTTGTAAAATGAGGAAAATTTTGTAGCAATAGGTAGGGATTCTCTATTGTTGGCAATATCTTTCTATTTTTTATGTATTTAGAAGATCCTTATCCTCCAAGACATTGTACTTTCTCATACTGGCCCCATGTGGAATTTAACCCAGAACCCTGCCAGTACCGCGCTCAACCAACTGAGCTGCAAAGGTTTCTACAGAAGCAATCTATGACTAACGGTGAGGGTAATACATAATAAAAAGGTATATTTACAAATTTTATGTAGGTGATATTCTAAAAATAAACCCTTAGTTATTAGTAGACATACTGATGATTTGAAAATGTAATTAAAAGCACCTCAACTTAATAGGAATATCAGTTCCTGGAAATGTGTTGCCCACAGCGACAGTTACATTCAGTCTCCCTCACCCATAACGCCTTCTTCCCCGCTCCAGGCCTTTCGAAAGTAAATTAAAAGATGTTAAAAAGTAAATAACCCACTTCCGCTCAGTCTCCACCCTTAACCACAGGGCTTCTTTCACACCCAGACTAAACAAAACGGGGGGGAAATGAGTGAGCAAGACAGAGAGAGACCAGAGCAAGACGGAGAGAGACCAGAGCAAGACTGATGAAGAACCACAGGATCACAGAAGACAGAAACTCAGATGGGTGCAGGTCTCCTAGGCTAATTTTAGAAACCTTAGCTAGCCTGATACAGAGCAGTGTGATGGGTACGACATGCCACCTAGGTGGACAGGATATGTATCCGCTGAAGGGACCCTTCCTCGTTCACTTCAGTCATCACACTTTATTTAATAAAAAGGAACGAAAATAGTAAAAAAACAACCTGGATAGATACAATACAATGCTTCCAGCAGCACTGACAATTCCAGATTCAACCATCTCTGGGGTGAACCAAGTTCGGTTTTAACCCAGTCTTGTCATCTAAGGACCACCGCCAAATATAGCCATATTTGATGAAAATTGGGAAACAGTGTTTGTTGAAACCAGAGCCTGTTCTTCCTCTCTAACCCAGCCATGAGACCTCAGGATGGTTGGTACAGTACACACATCTGAAATCAGAGAGCATGACAAATAAACAGGCTATCCAGAAATATTCTACATCATCCACTATAGACCAAGACTAGATCAAGCTTGTTTTGGTCCTGTCTATGACCATGATATTGATAATAATGTATTCTCATTGAAGGAGAATGACGTAACACTAGCATTAGGGGAATCTACTTTATTCAGCTGTAAGCATTTCTTTCATTTAAAACGAATCCCACTAAGAATTGAAAATCATTTCACAGAAACAGTATAGATCGTAATCCTGGAAAACCATTTTCCACCCTGAAATAGAAATGACAATGGCCTCTCAGGAGAACAGATCTGGTATTGACTCTACATGGTTTTTATCGATCCCAGAGTGCTTTGTCTCTCCAACGCTTTAGGGTAGGATAGCAAGGGTGAGATACACCTAGATTTTTGCCAGTGTGTAACAGGTAGAGAGAGAGCCAGCCACATAGGGGATTAGACATGTCTGATAGGGTCCTTTCTGATGGGGTCTGTGTGTGATTGCTTATGTCTAGGAGGGCTTTATTGCATGGAAAAGCAGGGATGTTGACGATAGCATCAGAGTCACGCTTGTTGTATTTGGATTACAGTACTCCAAATGTTAGGGTAACGGTCTGATGGTGTTTTGGCCACAGTATCAAAAACGAAGAGCGTTTCTCTTTCATTCTCTCTTAATCCCTTTCTCTGTCCTCCCTTCCTCCTCCCTCCCCCCTCCCTCCCTCCCTCTGTCCTGTCAGATCTCCTCTGACTCGTCTGTTGCCTAGAGGCATGGTGCTGGTCCACCTGTCAGATACCCAGATAACCTCTGCGTTTTCATGCATTCCTCTCTCTGTGTGCATGTGTGTGTGTGTGTGTGTGTGTGTGTGTGTGTGTTTGTGTGTGTGTGAGAGAGAGAGAGCATAAACAAACTCTTCAGCAGTTGTCAGGAGAAACACCGCACCTCCCACAGAATCCTAAAACGACCCTGTTCAGTCAGCATACAGAACAGGAGGGAACAGATTCCACATGTCAGGGGTTTTCAGCCATCCGCTGACACCGGAACACCATAGGAATCCCATGCAGTTGTTTCACAACCAGCCAAATCAGACTGCCGTTCCTAACAGTCTCTGGAAGAGGGTCAGCCTCGGCGATAACGCTCAAGTTTCACACTTGTCTTTCAGGTTAACCGATATCTACACAATGTCTCGAGCGCTTAAGCTACCGGTTAACATAATGCACTGGCTTGATGATTGATAGGCGACTATATCCTCACATACGGTTATAGCATCTCCTCCACACAACAATGTGAGTTACTTCAAACCAGAGCTCATACAATAGAGCTCATACAAGGTAACTCCAAATTAATCCTGAACGCAGCTCTCTGAACAGAAAATCCAGTCACTAAGAGGTGCGTTCAGCGCCGTTCTTAACCCCGTTAAAACATCTCATGCCCAAGTGTCTTTCTGACAGGTTAAAAAAGGCATGTGTTATTAGGAGCCAATCTGTCAGAACACGAATCCTGCCTGTGTTTCACCTTAAGGACCCAGACCGTATTGGTTTTTAGGAGGGACACATGCAATCAAAGACACATGCACAAACACACACACAAACACACACACAAACACACACACACACACACACACACACACACACACACACACACACACACACACACACACTAGAGCACAGACCAATAAGAGCCCTTGTCTAGTGCATATATGCGTATGTATATGTGGCAGTATGTGTGTGAGTCATCCTGAGGAGCACAATGGAAGGTGTGTATGTGTTGATATGTGTGTGTCTGCATGTAGTTGAGTGTGTTTTGAGGGAGCCCTGACAGTGCGTTTAAAAGGAAAGCAAACTGTATTTAAACCCTGTGGAGAACCGACTGCTAAACCACCTGTCTGCTATCTTCACTAATGAATCTCTCCAGACAGACACTGCCTCCCTTCAGCTCTCTCCTCCAGTGTGGGGCCGTGTCAGTGATGGATGGAGTCCACTGACAGAACGGCCCCTACAGAGCTCCTGGCCCCTGGGAGCTCCCAGCCCAGTGCACATGAAGAGAAACAATGTGTCTCCCTCTGTCCCGGGCAACCCTCCTCCTCAATCCAGTCCCCTCTCTCTGTCTCTTTCATTTAGTCCACTGTGTAGTTCAGGTACCAGACACCCTCTCTATCTTTGTCTCCTTTTTCTCACCTTTCTCTTTCAATATTTATCCTCCTCCACCTACTGTCTTTCACCTCAGGCACTCCCTACCTCTCCTTCACACACACAAACACACCGTCGCTCTCTCTTTCACAGGCACATTTTATCTCTCAGCCCACAGGCACATACACTCTAACTCTCTCAGGCTACGGACATACATACACATAATCTCCCTCTCTTTCTCAGTCACATATACACACACACACACACACACAAACGCAATATTCGCCTACAGACACGTACGTCTCTCTATCGGCCCACAGACACAGACACCACGTGTCTTTCTAACGGCCCATTGGGAGAAGGGTTCTAGTGGAGTGGTACCAGGGAAACAACCTTTCCCTCAATGTGAAACAGTAATGACGGAGCTGATGTGCTCTTAAGGAGACGGAACCGAGAGCACGACCCCCAACTGTTGAGGGGGTCACACCACCGATCACAGCTCCGGGCAACAGATGAAACATCCTACGGGACCAACACAAACAACCAATGCATCATTGAGAGAATTCCACTGCGTCATCGTCAATTTAACAATCTGCTATCGCATGGCTTTTCGACTCCAGGACATTCACTCCACACAGTGCCCAGAAACATCATCATGGACATCAGCTACCCAAGCCATTGGCTATTCTTGCTGCTACGGTCATAACCAGGATAAAGAGACGTTAAAAAGCTTCTTCTCCCAGGCAATCAGACTGTTAAACTAACAGACCGTCTGCCCTGCCCTGTGATCTGCACATTAGAGCCTGTTTTACACACTCACACACTAGTTCACACTCCTGCTCATTAATATATAATCAATTACATGGACTCTACATGACTCAATTACATCGACTCTCTTTACTGTTTTACATTAGATTTACCTGACCGTGTTGTTTAGTTATCGAAACAATCATTTTGCAAAACCTGCTAAAAAAATTTATACTTAGTCTCTCCATATTTACAGCTATGCTCAAATGTTTGCATTCCCTTGGAGAATTGGTAATATATGTACCATTTGTAAAAAAAAAAACATGAGTGAGCAGGCAAAACATGTCTTTTATTTCTTATGGGATTCATATTCAACTGTAGGTTATAACAGAATGACATAATCATAAAACAAAACATGGCAACAAAGGAAAAAAATTAACTGACCCCTGTTCAAATGTCTGCATACCCTTAGCTCTTAATACTGTGTATTGCCCTCTTTAGCATCAATGACAGTGTGTAGTCTATTGTAACAGTTGTCTATGAGGCCCCGGATTCTTGCAGGTGGTATAGCTGCCCATTCAACTTGGCAAAATGCCTCCAGGTCATGCAAAGTCTTTGGTCGTATTGTATGAACCGCACGTTTGAGATCTCCCCAGAGTGGCTCGATAAAATTAATTCAGGAGACTGTGATGGCCACTCCAGGACCTTCACCTTTTTCTGCTGTAACCACTGGAGGGTCAACTTGGCCTTGTGCTTAGGGTCATTGTAATGCTGGAAAGTCCAAGAGCGTCCCATGCACAGCTTTCATGCAGAAGAATGCAAATTGTCTGCCAGTATTTACTGATAACATGCTGCATTCATCTTGTCATCAATTTTCACAAGATTCCCCATGCCTTTAGAGCTCACACACCCCCAAAACATCAGTGAGCCACCACCATGCTTCACAGTGGGGATGGTATTCTGTTCACTATAGGTCTTGTTGACCCCTCTCCAAACATAACGCTTATGGTTGTGACCATAAAGGTCTATTTTGGTCTCATCACTCCAAATTACAGTGTGCCAGAAGCTGTGAGGCGTGTCAAGGTGTTGTTGGGCATATTGTAACCAGGCTTTTTTGTGGCATGGGCGAAGTAAAGGCTTCTTTCTGGCAAATCAACCATGAACTGGTATCAAGGCTTTGGATATCTTTTTTTTTCCATCTTTATAAAGTTCCATTACCTTGTTATGCAGGTATTGTGACAGTTCTTTTCTGCTCCCCATGGCTCAGTATCTAGCCTGCTCAGTGCATCCACGTGAGAGCTAACAAACTCATTGACTATTTATACACAGACAGTAATTGCAATTTAAATAGCCATGTGTGGGAAATTCACCTTTAATTGCCATTTTCACCTGGGCAAGTCACCTTGTGTGTCTGTAACTTGGCCAAATATTCAAGGGTAGGTAAACTTTTGATCAGGGCCATTTGGGTGATTTCTGCTATCATTATGATTTAAAAAGGAGCCAAACAACTATGTGATAATAAATGGATTCATATGATCACTATCATTAAATAAAATAGTTTTTTTGCATGATCAGTCATATTTTCAAAATCAATGCCATAATTTCACAATTTCTGCCAGGGTATGCAGACTTATGAGCACAACTGTATCTCCATGATAATGCAATATGTCTGTGTAGGTGTACCTTTTTCATATGATTACAAAATCTCCCCTCCGAAAAAACACAGCTTTTTTTACTGTCAGTGACTGATGCATCTTTTTTTTATGTGAAAGTCATTACCGTTCACAAACAACAATAACTCCATCAGAAGATATCTTCTTTATTACCTCTTCATAATGATTTTAGGGCTAAGAAAAATGTTTTCATTAGCCAAAGATTAAAGAAGGCTCCATATTCAAATCTCATCTACTGATCAAATTAGCTGTCTTCTGCCTTGCTCTGCTCCACAGCTACATGATAAATGAATATCATATCGACCTAAATGCTTCTGCACCAAAAAGCTTGCTTATCGTAATGATACACCATATCTAACTACGACAAGACAATATCCCCGGAGATTTAGAATGCAGAACGCAAAAAAATATTCACTGTTTTTCTATAGTGGCCAGGTGGGTTAGCCATTGGGCTAATGATTAAGAGGTACAGTCACGGTCAGAATAAACTCAAGGTGAATACTTACAACCACAGGTTGCAGTGTACAACACACGGGGTACAACTTAAATAATATACAACTTCCAGAGGCTATGAAATGATCCTCTCATCGACACCTCACTGCCAATCCTAGCCGAGAGGGAGAGAATGAAAGCAAAGAGAGAGACAGATCGAGTGCCATGGCAGAAGGAACAGGGGAGAAAAACAGAAAATGACTCAGAAACGTTGATATGATGACTCCCATCACCTCTCCTTCAACAGGATCCTCTGCGCTGATGCTCTGGTACTCAATCAATATGCCTTTTTCCTGTCTAGCGCTTTCCTTCATTCCTTTCCTTTCACTCTAAATACTCCATCATCCCACCTTTCTCCTGACTCACTACCCCTGATAACATATTTCGCTCCATTTCTTTTCTCTTCTCTTTCTTTCCTCTCACTCTCTCTCTCTTCTCTCTCCTCTCTCTCTTTCTTTTTCTCCCACACACTCTTACTCTCTTTCAGAAGTCTTGTTTTAACGGAAAGACGACAACAGTAAACATGTCGTCCCCAATGAATGATGCAAAGCCGCCCTTAGGCCAGTCAGCGTAATTCTGCTAATGCCACATTGCTCTGACATGATCCACTGTCCACCAACGGCATCTGAGATATTGCAAGTGTCATATGTAAATACTAAGTAATGTACAGAGACAGATCTATAGTCCTTGTCCTGATTTTATTGTGCTCAAGAGCGAGCGGAATATACTCAAGATCACCAGACCCATAATTCTGTACACGGAAGTCTCGTAGTTACATAATGCTTGGCTTGGAAAACGTGCGTCGCCACAAGAGGCTGTGTGAGACGCTGTGACCAGGGGGATGGAAGACTGCTCACACACAGTTACACATTTAATCGGCCCAAGGACGCAGGTTCACTTCCCACAGTTCCATGGTGGTGTCCACCAGACAAAAACAGCAGAGACACGGTGTCGTGTTGTGCAGAAATGTTCTGAGCGGTAGGGGAATTGCCCTGCTTCACCGTTTACTTTGTGGAACTACGTCACATCGCCGAATCAACCTTTGAGTCCGTCTTTATTTGTGTCTGACAGGTGAACACCACCCTACAACTGAGAAAACAGGAGAGTTGTTAAGGACGTCTCAGATACACAGACATCCTGAGGGAGAGTCATTGTTTCAGGGAAGATTTCCGTTGCTCCAGGCCCACTGCGGTTTGAGGTTTGGGTGTAGGGACCAGAGAAACTGCACTGTATAAGTGGAGGGTAGCTAAACACAGGTTTGCTGCTTCTAAATTATGTCAGACATGTCAGCCTGTTCCCTTCACCACACAGGCATTCACCCAGTCAGAAACCCAAACAGCAGGGTGAATTATAATACAGCCATTCACACCTGTTTTTCTCTGCTTCCACCTCTAAAGGTGTGAATTAAAATGATTTCCAACTAGCAGCCAGCGTGAAATTACTCCAGTTTATGTTGCTACTTTCACAGGGGGTCTGTCACATGAGGGCGTGTGTGACGATGTCGGCTAGCATTCTCTACTTGGAAAAGTCAAGGTATTAGTTGTAGCTAATTACTTGTCATAGAGATTAAAACTGAGTACAGGTGAGAGTGGAGGGTAGAGGAAAGTAGAGAGGGAGGAGGAGGGCAGATGAGGGTATAGAGGGGAGAAGAGGGGAGAAGGGTGGAGAGGAGGGCCTCAAACAATGACAAGCCATGACAGAGGAAACCTCTGAAATGGAACAATGGGACACCATCAATCAATATGCATTTATCGCTCTGTCCCTCTCTCCTTTTACCTCCAACGCTATAACTTTCTATCTCTTTCAGACAAGCCTCCAGAACAGAGGCTCATCACCTACCTAAATATTTTGTGCATATTAACAGAAATGCAGATTTTCTTCAACTGTCACTCGTGGCTCCAACAGTTATCATCAACAAGTACCGACAACAATGTATGACATGGTGCCTCCTATGTGATAACAATAGACATTTACATTGTCCGTAACCAATGCAGGACAAAACCAACAGGTTGACACAGTATGTCAGCCAGTCAAGATCGTGAAAACAGAAGCACTTAGCAAACAACAGGAGACTGACATCATGTAGCATCCTCCTGCAGTAGCTATGGTAACCGCTGACCAGCCACTTCAACAATGCTGGCCTTTAAACAGAGACCGACGGATGATAAAGTTTAATCATTTTGTCAACATTTCCATTTCTCATTGTATCCGACGGAGACTGCAATCACCTCCCCGAACCCTGGAGGGTAGCCATGGCAACATGCCCATCTCGATGAACGGATAAATGAACAAGAGCGATGAACAGAGGGAAGGACAAAAAATAATCATGCTACTTATTTTTGTACAGAACTTTTCTGGGACAAATACAATAGGAAGTATAGTGTTTGCCAGGTCAGGTCATGACATCCTCAGACCTCAGTCTAGATTTGATGATTAAGTTTAGAATTTGGTGGCGGGAAAATTGTTTCTAGATGTGTGCATGCTGGCAACGTCCACCCTCATCCAGAAAAAAGGTTTTTGTCAGTCTCTGAGTCTTACCCCAGGGTCCCTTAGAGTCTTAACCCGAGGGTCCCTTAGAGTCTTATCCCAGGTTCCCTTTAACATGTCCCTCTGAACCATCATGAAGCTAGCTGTCTAAGATTAGTGTTTTTACTAGTTTGAGCCAACAGAAGGACCTCTACTCAAACCAGAACAGGCTACTGGACAGGGATGACAGGAGATAGTGACTAAATGGGCTATAAATGTAAACTAAAACATGATAATAAACAGCCGCTGAGGGAAGGGAGAGAGCCTGGGACAGACAGGATATCTAGGTTACTGTCTTTTATGTTTGAGATTTAATGTTTGCTTTGAACAGCAGTAAATCCATTCCAGAGAGAATCCACGTCAGATTTAAAACCCATTTCAAACCATGAATAGCAAATTATTTTGTGAGGTTGTAAAGGTTCCTCTGTGAGAGGCCGGTCTCTTTCAGTCGCACTCTCTCGCCCGTGTCAGTTGAATGAGTAACTAAAGTATTTTGAAGAGCACAGAGGGAAAGAGGGTAACAGGCATTTAGTTTACATACGCATGACAATGATTATTTTACTACTAAACTGCATTCCCCCATGCTCCCAAATCCTCGTCCCCAAAGAGATGCCAAATCACAAAGCAGGTCTCCATGGTGAAAGCAGAGAACGCTGAGGTCCATGAGGTCACTTTCATTCCAGAATTCTCTGAGCAGGGACTAATTGCAGTGTTTGTGCTGGTGTTCTGTGCCAGCAAGCGGGCAAATTCCCAGCACAGCGCAAATATCAATCACACAAGCTAATCATATGCTGCTATTCACACCAAATGACTGGAGAAACTGAGAGCACAGGATGTAGAGAGAGAGCAGGAGAGAGAGGAAACCAAATAACAAAGCAAACTGGAATAGTACCTGATCTTGTTCAGAGTACAGAGTGGCAGATTAATTGACCACTGTATGTACAAACTTAGAGCATGGTCTTGCTCTTGAGAGAGGCTACTATAGATGAGAAGAGAAGACAGCCTATGTGCACACTGCTCACAAAATAAGGTGGAAACAGAGCTGCACTTCCTAACCTCCTGCCAAATATAGGACCACATAAAAGTGTCACTTTACATAGCATATAATATAACATTCAAAATGCATTTATCCTTTTAAGACTTTTGTAATGTCTACTTAAATATGTGGATTTGTTTATTTTATTGTTGTTTTTACTTTTATAATTATTATTATTATTATTGTCCACTTGCTTTTATTATTATTCACTTGCAATGTAACATTTGGTTGCATTGCCAAATGTCACATTTTATTTAAATTGAGAAATGGTGAGACAAGCAGAGAGAGAGAACAAGAGATGTGAGAGGGAGAACAGGTGAGAGAGAACAGCAGATAGAAATAGAGAGGAGAGAGCAGGACAGAGAGAGACAGCTGAGAGGGGAAACAGGTGAGAGAGAACAGCAGATAGAAGATATTTCAGCTGCTCTGCATTTATCTGGAAGTACTGTTAACACTTGGGTGGTTATCACTGTTTTGGTACTTGGAAGGGTGAAGGTAGGATGAGGGTCTTTGAGTAAATCTTGTTTTTTCTCATTCCAGTTTTCTTTGTTGAAATTCAAGTGTAATATGAACCCAGTAACTTTGCCAAGAGCCATCAGATCAGATCATTTCTCCATTCAGCAATTTTCCTTTCAGCCCTCTCTAGCCCAACCATATCTCTCTCTCTCCTTCTTTTTCTCTCTCTTTCTCCCTCTCCCTCTCTTTCTCTCTCTTTACTTATCACTATCTGTGACTCTCTTTTTCTCTCTCTTCCTTATATCATCAGGAATGATTTTAGCAGCCCAAGCCAGGCAGGCCTTTATGAGGGGTGAACTCTGGGAGACATCTGGATGGGGAGTAATTCACTCATCTGGATGGGGTCAGTGTTTGTGGTGGGCTGCACAGAAGGAGACAGCGCTGCATGGACGGAATGGCAGTGAAGTGAGCCTGTCAGATGACAGGGATGTGTCCACTTCATTAGAGCCCCAAAAATACAAGACAAAATATCTGAAACATCCATATTGTGCCAAAAGGTAGAAATGGCATAGGCTAAACAAATGCATTGTTCTATACTATATATATATATATATATATATATATATATATATATATATATATACAGCTCTGGAAAAAATTAAGAGACCACTGCACCTTTTTCTTTCTTTTCCAAAAAAGTTGAAAAGGAAGGTTTTGAGTGAGGAACAGAAGTGTTCAATTTGCAGTGGTCTCTTAATTTAAAATTA
>JACXGI010018167.1:0-13222 GCA_016801175.1 Esox masquinongy | reverse complement strand
TTCCATTTGTGAATAATCGCACCAACTGTTGTCACCTTCTCACCAAGCTGCTTGGCGATGGTCTTGTAGCCCATTCCAGCCTTGTGTAGGTCTACAATCTTGTCCCTGACATCCTTGGACAGCTCTTTGGTCTTGGCCATGGTGGAGAGTTTGGAATCTGATTGATTGATTGCTTCTGTGGACAGGTGTCTTTTATACAGGTAACAAGGTGAGATTAGGAGCAGCCCCTTTAAGAGTGTGCTCCTAAATCTCAGATAGTTACCTGTATAAAAGACACCTGGAAGCCAGAAATCTCTCTGATTGAGAGGGGATCAAATACTTATTTCACTCATTAAAATGCAAATTAATTTATAACATTTTTGACATGCGTTTTTCTGGATTTTTTTGTTGTTATTCTGTCTCTCACTGTTCAAATAAACCTACCATTAAAATTATACACTGATCATTTCTTTGTCAGTGGGCAAACGTACAAAATCAGCAGGGGATCAAATAATTTTTTCCCTCACTGTATGCACATGTCCTGTTCTTGGCAAATTTGCAACTGTTCCAGACTTCTGAAACTTTTTGATCATTGCCCAGACTCTGTTTAGACGTATTGTAAAATATTTATGTATTTTCTTTAATATTCTTTACCTGATCTGCGTAGCTCAACAGCCACCTGTCTCCTTTCAGCTGACATCTCTTTGGTGACGCTTGAGAAAATTATTTTAAATGCATGCAACCTTATACTATATGTATACCCCAGAGAAACAGGAACAAGTGAAAGGCATCAATACAATTCCTGGAGACCATATAAATTGCATAGAATTTCATGACAGACAGAACTTTGTTTGATTTATTTGAAATATTATTTTGGGGTGCCAATAATTCCGTTTGCAGAAAAAAATCATAGTACTCAATAAACAAATTTGAGAAATGATTGTGTTGAAATTAAAGTACACTGCTCCCCCTTGTTTGAGCCCAAATTGTGACTTGTGACATTGTGTTGTTTATTTTGTGTTAATTATTCCAAATATTACAGGATTAATCTGTAAGAGGCCTTTGGTGTCAGCATGACCCTCTGTTGAATAAAACTAATCTATGGATTAAGGTCTCTCAGAGTGGTCATGGCATCATTACATATAAGTCAGACACTGATATTGGCATAGATTTAAATATTGGTAAACATGTTCAAAACACTTTCAATTGATTTAGCTCAAAATATGACTAATTGTTTGTGTCACTGTCATGTCCTGGCAGGCCTGCCGTGCCAGGGAGATCCAACACCCTCTCTCCCTCATTTGGTCTGCAGGCACCTGTTTAGCTTCGTTATTGCCCTCACCTGTGTTCCTTATCACTTTCCTTATTTAAGTTCCTCCTTACCTCATGTACATTTTTGGTCATTATTTGGATTCCATTCCTTTTGTAACATTGTTCTGGTCATGTCTTGTTCTTATGTTTGTTTTTTGAGTTTTGCTATGTCTTAGACCTTTTATTAAAAGTTCTCCCTGTGCCTGTGTCTTGCCATTCCAATGATCTCTCTAATACAATTCTGTGGATTAATTTCCTTCGGGTGGCCAATAAGAAGATGCACTGTATGCAATTACAATCGCAGGTCACTCTGTCACATGTCTTAAATGTTAACACTTTATGTGAAGCTAAAAACTTTAAGACAAAGACCTACCAGTCAGTTTGTTCTTAAAGAAAACTCCCCAATTGTTCTTGGTTTCATGAACTTAAATTGTCATTCTGCACTGTGATAATTTCTCTTAGTATTTGATGTGAACTGCAGCAGTTTAGTGAAAAGGGGATATTTTGAGCAACTACAATTCTTACTCACTACTTCCGTTAAAAGGGAAGCCCCATGGGTTGTTTCTTTCACAGCCAGGGGTGGTCAGGGGAGCGAAGTGTATCTCTCTCTTGGGACCCTTTGTGTGCCCCTCCATCCCCCAGTTTAAACTCATCTCAACCATGAGGTGTGTTTCATATGTGCCAAAATGCATCATTTAAATAAAGTTATTTCCAACCGTAGTATGCAGGTGGAGAAAACACTTGATCACTTCCCACACTTTGAGGAAAGTGAAACTTGTGACCACATCAGATTTCATACAGAAAATAAAGGTCTGGACTGCCCACATCTAGAAAAATGTATCTTAAAGTCATGTACACTGCAGTGTTTGCCAAAAATGTCAATGACAAGCATTGCTGACTGATGCACAGTGAAAGACAACAGGGTATGCATACCAAAACATAAAGGTATTTTCTGGACTTTCCTATTTATACATTTTTTTATTCAAGATCAAACATTTTTTCCACCAAGTATCTCTCTGTACTTTGCTCCATTCATACGCCTCAACACAATTCTCAATCAAACTTTTTGGTGCACCACTCTTTTTCACAACACTTGATTGAAAGTATTATTTAAAGTAAAATTGAATTTAAATCACATCCTGTTTTAACATTTTAATGGTACCTGCATTTCATCATTTGATAGAGTCTTCAGCAATTTCAAAACCCTGATTAAACTACTGTAATTTGTCTGGCAACAGCTCAATGTACACAACATACTACACCTGACCGAAACAAACAAAGACATATTCTGGATGCTTTGTTTGGAGGTTTACAACTACCTTTATTAACTTACAGAACCTTGTTGAATCTGCCAGCAAACAGATTTTTCTACTAAGTCAACCACCTGTGGAGCTCACGTTCTCAGCCATCAATTTCCTTTCTTTGCTGGGTGCTAAATCCACTTGCCACTTCAATCACAGTTGATTAATAGCTTTTAACATGGTCACTTTTTTCAGTCATAGTTTTAGCATTCACTGGCCCTGTTAACACATCGATCGTGGAAAATAATGCTAACGTTTTAATAGGAATGAAGTAGGAAAAAGGATCACCTCTATGGATACAAACAACAAAGATCTTTTAAATCTTTCCAAGATCCTTATGAAAATACATACCATGTCTATCCCACACACTACTTTACTCTCTCTTTCACACACAAACACACTGCTCTTGCATATTCAAGTAAAAACATGGGCACAAAACTGAGATTTTGCCTAGCCGATTGTAGACTGATGCTGTGTTGCAAATTCCTTTAGAACAGGGGTGTCCAAACGGTTCCACAGAGGGCCGAGTGTCTTCAGGTTTTCGCTCTCACCTTGTACTTGATTGACTAATTAGGTTACTAATTGGTTAGTTTCTACCCTCACCTGGTTGTTTAGGTGTGAACTGGGAACCAATTTATAGGAAAAACAAAAAACCCACAGACACTTGGCCCTCCGGGGAACTGTTTGGACACACCTGCTTTAGAAAGTTCTTTCAAGGGTGAACTTTCAAGAGCACAGAAGAATGTGGAGCAGTTAAAATCGGATCCATTTCAAATATACTTGAGCTTAGTTGGACCAGGAAACACTTTAATTTATTTCTACTAAAATTGCATTTAATGGCATTAAGACTTATCCTATGTCCACAATAAGGAACGCATGTTTAGTTTGCACTGGTTACTGCTTTGTGCTCTGCCATGATAAAATGCATATGAAACTATATCTGTCAAATTCTTATGCCCATTCATTTCACTGGAAAGCAATCCACATCACTGTAGATCATCTGCCAGACTATATTGCGGTGCTTGCAGTGTGCGCTATAAAACATTTTACATTTTGAAATTAAAGAAATTATTTTCTGATCTTTCAAACTGTACATCTTTTTATTTAATCTAGAAAGTTGTTATTTGAATGTCCGTGCCTTGACACACTTGATTTCAAACATGTAAGAGGACACGGCAGTAAAAGTATTGAATAATTAATGAAGCAGTCTAGACAGTGCAGGTGAGCACAGGAATGGCAAGACAGAACATGTTTTTAGTAGTACCACCTCTGTTCCACCCATTTATATTGATTTTTTTTACTGGGGTTTGCGAAGCTAGAGTTGTAGTCAAAAAAATATCTTCCTAATATTATTCTATATGCTACTGCAATCAAAATGTAATCAAAACGTGCAAAATTCAGAGCAGATATAACTTCTACTGTACCAAACTAAAGATTTTTATTTCTATTTTTGCACCCATACAAACAACATGTTTAAAAAAAGTGCACCTGAAATTTCAACTGAAGCCATGTAATTGGGTAGTAAATGTTTCTAAATATATATATATATATATATATATATATATATATATATATAAAATGTTATGTCACGTTGTTCAGCTCATTTCTTGTTTTATATATTTATATATAAACATATACATATTTATATACTGTATATATGAACAGTACCAGTCAAATGTTTGGATACATCTACATATTCAAGGGCATTTATTTTTAATTGCAGAATAACAATTGTAGAATAATAGTAAACACATCAAAATTGTGAATTAACACGTGGAATAATGTAGTAACCAAAATGTGTGAAACTGATGCAATGATACAGTTTGCCATATGATGACTACTACAATACAGATATAATGATGGTCTTATACATACCAACCCTACCTTGTCACAACACAACTGATTGGCTAAAACACATTAAGAAGGAAAGAAATTCCACCAATGAACTTTTAACAAGGCACTTAGATGAAATGCATTCCAGGTGAATTCCTCATGGAGCTTGTTCAGAGAATTCACATATCCAAATAGGATATTTTACTGTTTACATTTCAATACATTTTATGAGTGTTTTAGATTTTTTTCACTTAGACATTGTGTGTAACTGTGTCAAAAGAAATCCGGAAAAAGTCAGATTTTATCTGTTTTCATTTAAGGCTGTAAGGCAACAAAAGGTATCCACTGTACGCACAACTTCAATGCAAATCAAACCAGTTGAAAAGTCTGACAAACGTAGAGGAAATGTATTCTAACTTCATGTAAACAATTGCTGTTTTAATTAGTTGACAAAATGCAGGACTTTTTTTTTTTTTGCAGGATGCGAGAGAAAGGGGCAAAATGCAAGATATGTGGTCATCCAGTGGGTGTTACCACAACTTACCACATGGTTGGCAAAACAACATTTTATGTCGTAAATGTCAGTTTTCCATTTGGAATGCTTTCACACTTGGCCCCCTTATAACCATTTATTTAGAACTCAGATCCTCCAACACAGCCCTCAGAGCCAAGTGAACTGCTGTGCTCACAATGTAAAGAAATAATAGTTAATCGAATTGTATCAAATTTATATTGCAAAACCTTCTAAATCGCTAATGTTAACAAGAAAAAATACACATTAAACTCCCCTGAGTACCCCTTCCCCCCAAATTATTTCAGAGTATTGCCTGAGTAATGGTATTGCAGACAAACCCCCGAGCTAGTGGCTATTATCCTCTTGTGTATTTGTCTGTTCACCTCAGTGTGAATTCCCTCCTCATGGTAAAGATGTTTGAACAGTATGCCCTCAGGTGTTTTAAAGAGCATCTCCTTCAACAGGCTTAAGTCTGCCCAGAATGTATACTGCAGGGAGTTCATATATTTATACATAATGTTGGTGTACAACTTTTTGCTGCCTACTGAGATCCTCGCATGTTTCAAGTTCGATTTGTTCTGTTAGTGAAATGGTAAAGGTGTCACTCTTTGGGTTTCCTAGAATCTGATGTTGAAATGTGAAACAGATCGCCACAGATAATACTACAGTATATAAATGTATAAGGTTACAAGTGTCAAATGCGGACAGCGCGCGGGCAGGCATTTCAGTCTACGCAAATGCAACCATTGCCTTTTGTCCTCTCCGCTGTTGGAATATTCTCTCTTGCTCAGTGCTTTGAACAACTGAGAAACATATTCCAGCGCACAATCCTCAACCCCTCCGAGTCACACGGACAAGCCAGTAGGATTAACGAGTCAGGGAGGACTTCAGTGATGTCACCTCCTAGGAAGTTGTTTGGCAACGTAGCTGACATCTGTGGAAGATGGGCCGGCTGATCACAGAACAAGGTGCCGACATTCACATGGAAAAGACGCAGTGAGAATCTCAAAATGAGACAAAAAATAAGATAGGGCAACAATGATTTTCTTTGGGGGTTTTTTATGATGTAGTACATGTCTGAGGGGCTACGAGGGGTTTTGGCGGTTGGCTTAAAGGGCTCTGGTGGTCTGGCGTCTTTTAGCAGGTGGGTTGACAGACATGGTTGTAAAAATGCCATGTGTCAAAGCTTAAATCAGACTTTAGATCTCTAAGCCAAAATGTCCGGTGACAAGCCAATCTTTCCCGGCCCTTGATGTAATGATTTTGAAACTGCTGTTGCAGACAACCTTCGTAATCACTCAAGTAGAGCTGCCATTGTTAATGGCACTTCATGCTACTTTTTCGTCATTAGCCATGACAAATACTCTGTGTACTTTATCATTTCCAGTAATTTATACTTATTAGGGTAGAACTACATTAATCGTTACTTGTATTTAGACAAAGCTACTTATCTTGAGAAAAGAATCTGCATATTACTCTTCTCTTGATTTCAAGCAATTACATTCAAATACATACAAAAAAATTAAATCCAGCCTATTGTGACCATTTAATGAAACCACTGTTTAACAAAACCACCATTGTGAGCTTTTGACTTCGGGTCTCACTATTAGTAAAAGATGAGACAGGAAACCAACTGTGGGATACAAAAAGGAACAAAAAACGTGTCTTTTATGTGCTACAAGAGCCAGTAGCCTGGTTCACCGACGGAAATAAACACGGAAACTAGCTCACCTCTGAAACTAGCTCGGAAACTAGCTCACCTCTGAGCAAAGCAAACAATCCTTATAAGCTAAATCAAGCTAAATACTACACTCTCTTGCATCTCACCCGGTCAGCACTGGCATACATTCACCGTTCCTCTTTTCACCTGACATATAGCCTGCTCCCCTTTAACTCATCCCTTGACGAGTGACACCTGTTCCCCCTTTTCGTCTAGGGTGGATGGGTTGTCGCTCGCCAGCCCCTTGGTCCTTGTGGCCCTCTGGTAGTAGACGACTCACACAATTTATCATCCCCGGTAAAGGGTGTCAAGGAAAAAAGTGCCAAATATAAAGAAAGCGTCCTTCACCTGTCACGTCTTTATTGTCCTCTCTCGCATGCTTCTCTATGTCAGCCATTCTTTCGCGGATTGAACGGATAGCAATGAGACCATTCTGAAATAGTTGACATGGGTGAACACGCACTCAAATGGCTCTTTTTTTCTCCTTTTGCTGTTGCCTTTCTTAGTTTCTAGATCACTTTCATCTGCCTCATACTCATTAGAGTAGCTGTTATGTGTGTGTGTGTGTGTGTGTGTGTGTGTGTGTGTGTCTGAACTTTGTGTGATGCAGGGCAAAGTAGGAAAGAAAGAGGGAGGGAAAAACGAGCGAAAGCCAGGCAGAGGTGAATGGAGAGAGAATGAAAGATAGAGTGAGAGAACGTTGAGAAATTCAGATCCAGTTCATACAGGTGGTCAGATGTGGATTTACATATTATTTGCATGCTGTTGGGGAAAGTCTGGTCAAGGTTCTTTCCCACAATCATCATTTATCAACTTCACATACTTCAAAAAGGAGGAGAAATGTTTAGAGTGAAGGTTTAGTATAAAGTTGGAATGTGATCTGTGAACCTGTGAACTTTCATTTGAAAGGAAAACACAATAATTGCCTGGGACTCAAAGGTGTGTCTTCTGCCATGAAACAGTGAGGCTGTGGAATTTGATGTTAAAGCTGTGGAGTGTGGTGGATTCATTGGGAAAGTGATAACTTTAACTCAGTTTAGACAAGAGCTGTTAGCCATAAGTTATCTTTCAAACTGCTTTCTGTCTAACATTAGCTTTAACTAGCTATCTCTGCAACTATGCAAAACAAGAAGCAATTCCATTTGGGATAAAAATTTAAATAAGACCTCCCCAGACATTAGATACAGTTGGCATGGGAATGTTTCCACAGCCAAGGTGGCAATCTGGGAGATGAGAGTATATGGTCACTTAAGTATTGGGTATGGTCAGTGCCCGGATCGTCTCTAGGCTATAGCTGGACTAAAGATTCAAAGAAAGTGCTATCTAATGCGCTTATCCAATGTATTTTTGACAATGCTAGCATCTCCTAGTTTTAAGGGTTGAATAAAACATTAAAAAACACATCACTTTTCAAAATAAACTACTTTCAAAAAATCTCTTTCTTTGCTCTATGTAGATTGGATTGTTGTATATATGTATGTATATGTACGTATGTGCATCAAATGTCCTGTGTATTCACAGAGCTTTAGAGGCAATGATCATCTATGAGAGCGAAATTATATTTGTACGAATCCCAGACTGTCCCTTTCATTTCTGACGGCTGGTTTGATCAAGCAACTTGGAGTGACAGTAAACTATCTGATCATCCTCAGACCAGAGATGCTTCATGTAAACGTATCCCTGGTGAGTATGATGGATCATTACATGCTTTCAACTGATGTCAAATGCTCACCAGCATTCTTCATTGTCATTGTCTCTTTGTCTAGACAGTAACCACGGGCTGCACATTCATTACGTAAAATGTACATTTGTATTTATAGTATCTGCCACCTTACAGAGCTCACGTGTGTAAAATACAACAATATAGAGTAGAATGCAACACAATCAATAAAAATAAAAGAATATGCAAGATAATACAATACAATGAAATTGAAAAATAAATCAGGCTGCTGTTTTCTCTCAGCGCTCCACGAAACAGAGATATTTTTAGGTCTGCGGTTTGCTTATTATTATCCTTCTCAATTGGTATGTATATTCTCTTTGTTATTTTGGATGGATGATTAGACTTGGATTGCAAAACGATACTCAAGATAAAATAAACATGAGTAAAAGATTCCTTCGGTCAAAAATGAGTTTTTGTCTTCAAGGCGACAGCACCAAGTTGGAGGTGGCAATGCAGAGCACATCAAACTGTCCAAGCGTCCCTTGGGAGAGCTTTAGTCTCCCGCTCAGCTTCTGCTCAGCTTCAGGAAAATTGATATAAGAGGATTTTTTGAAAACAAAATGCACAGTAAAAACAATCATGCCTGAACTGAACTTGAATGTGCCTGCATATCTCTCCTGTCTTTCTCCACATTACACATCTAGTCTTATGACTGCTTTCTCTACTTGTCATTCTCTCTATCCTCTAGTCCATTTGTCAGTGAAGACAGTGGGTGGCCTGGGGGAAGTCAGGCCATGGTTAGAGTCCACATGAAAAAGAAATGCAATCACAGAATCACTTGATTTTGTCTTTTGCCATTTCTGGAGTACACTTTTGTGATTTTAAGTGGATCATTTAAAAGGTTATGATGATTTTAAAATTGTGTTAGTTCGTACAACATCAAGCGTGACTGTGTTGTGCATTTCCCTCCTTTTCAAATCAAATTACATCTTCAGCATGTACACACACAGTAGAAACAATGCTTTCCTTTTAACTTCATGACTGGACATTACATCAAACAGTTTAAAGGGTCATGTGTAGCTCAGTTGGTGGAGAAAGTGCAACGCCGGGGTTGTGGATTCAATTCCCACAAGGGGCCAAAGCACCATATAAATAAAATGATGATGTTTGCCATCACTAAGGGAAGATTTTCTGGATAATAGAATCAGCTCCCCCTTGCAACATGGGACAGCCTTTTGTCAGGGTAATTCTCTTAGCAGGTGACGTCAGATGGGAAAAGTCATTGCAGCTCAAGGATGATGAACAAGTTTCCGACTAATAACAGTAACAGTACTAGTTGGCCTCTGGATGACTCAAACCCTCCAGCAGAAACGAATGAAGTACATGACGTGTGGCTCTGCCATCCAAGAACCTGACAGTTCCCATGAAGGCCAGGTGCCACAAGGCAAGCACAATTCCCCCAGACCCAGGAGAATAATAATGGGGTTGTATGAAGCAATGCCGGGCCCGTGTGAAGGCCTTAAATGTCTGAGAGGTTTCAAAATACAGCACATCTTAACAATTGGTATGAAGCCAGCAGCTTTCCAATAAAACAATATTAACCTTGAATTCAACTCAGGATGTAATTGTGTTAACCAGGGATACCAGGCATGTGTAATTAATAATGAGGTAATAGTGTTAACCAGGGATACCAGGCATATGTAATTAATAATGATGAAATAGTGTTAACCAGGGATACCAGTCATGTAATTAATAATGAGGTAATAGTGTTTTAACCTGGGATACCAGCCTTGTTTAATTAATGATGAGGTAATAGTGTTAACCAGCCGGCTCCTAACATCTTAGAGTCGTAGTTGAGAACCCCAAGACTGAAAGGAAATCTGAGAAAATCTGAGAATGTACATCATGTCAAGTCATAACATTTGCTGACATTGTGTGTAGATGTTGAAATCATATAACCTCAGCCTGTGTGAAACAAAAATTCTGTGTAATCTGTTTACCCTATTTCAGTGTATCTGATAAAGCTGTTTATAGTATAATATAGAGAATCATTGTACTGTACCATCTAAACAGCTGGGATATATATTTTTTCAGCTGTTTGATGCAACGAGAAAAGCCACTAAGGAACAAAAAGCATTGACATAGTATTTGTAATATGGAATGGAGCCAGTGTTTTCTATAAGACAGATCTCTAACTCACAATTCCAAGTGTGTTTGGTTCCCCACAAGGCTGTACAGTATATTGAACGTTTGAAAAGTGTAACTGTATGAGAAAGTCAAGCACATCATGCTCAATTATGATTTCATTGCTTGTTATGATAACTTGTTAATGGATAAGATTTCTTTGTATGGTATTAATCTCAGCTATCAACACCATAGCTCAGCTTTCAACATTATTGTGCCATCCAAGCTTGTCACTAAGCTAGGGGCCCTTGATTTGGAGTCATCCCTGAGCAACTTGTTCCAAGACTTCCTGACTCCAGGTGGTAAATGATGGCAGCGCCGCCTCTGCCAACTGTCCTGAACCTAAGAGACTTTCTTCAAAGATCACGACATGACACAACAGGCCAAGCACAGTGGATAATCAAACTCTACACAACGTGTTTAGAGCCAGTTTGCGCTGTTCTATGAAGGGAGTAGTATACAGCGTTGTATGAGATCTTCAGTTTCAAGGCAATTTCTTGCATGGAAGTGCCTTCATTTCTCAGAACAAGAATAGGGATGAGGACACTGACATTTTGAGGCCATAATCGAACCTATGATCTAGATATTAACTAGTCTAAAGAAGGCCAGTTTTATTGCTTCTTTAATCAGCACAACAGTTTTCAGTTGTCCTAACATCATTGCAAAAGGGTTTTCAAATGATCAATTAGCCTTTTAAAATGATGAACTTAGATTAACAAACACAACGTGCTATTGGAACACAGGACTTACATAGACACCTATGTAGATATTCCATTAGAAATCTGCCATTTCCAGGCGCATTAGTCATTTACAACATTAACAGCGTCAGCATTGTGTTACTGATCAATTTGACGTTATTTCAATGGACAAAAAAATATCTTTTCTTATAACAACAAGGAAGTTTCTAAGTGACACCAAACTTTTGACCAGTGGTGCACATTTGGTTTTAAATAAATGACAGAATCACTCCACTGAATAAGATCGTATGACTGCAGAAGTCAGATGAGAGAGCCTGTCCCCTTACACTTTGACAGGGCCACATTACAGAAGGTCAAAGGTTTTGTGTTCCTCCGTGCACATCAATGAGGACTTGAGGCGCAACAGCGCCTCTTCAAGCACAGGCGGCTAAAGAAATTCGACATGGACCCAAAGACTCTTTTAAACCTGATATACATTCTACTGTACTGCTGGTGCTGATTACCATAGCATTTTTACAACCCCTGCCATAACATCCGATAATCTGTGTAAGCGACAAGTACACTTATTTTATATACAAATAAATGTGTGATGATATTCCTAAAGTTCATCCAGACCAGCAACACCACAAATATAAAACTTAAGACACCCAAACTTACAAAAATCCAAGAAGCAAGGATTTTCTTGCCCTTTTAATGAATTGTGTGTGTGTGACATTCTCCAATGTCACATTGGCTGTAGCACAGATGGTAGACTGGAGGCTTTTTTATCTGAGTCATACAAGAGTCAACCGACCCTCATAAAGCCTTTGTTGTCATCTGTGTCACCGGCACGGTTGACATTTAACACTTGACACTTTTTGTGAAAACAAGTTATTCTGTGTGGGTTTTTGGAACAAAAGAGCCTGACGGAAAATTATTTGGCTTAAGAAAGCCAATTGGGTCAAGTAAACACCTCTTCACAAGGCAGTTATATATTATTATATGGTAACACTGTCAAATATGGTCTCTGATGTCATTAAGTCATTTGGTTTCACATTCTTTGGATAGTCCCATGTAAATGGTGGTACTATGAAGACAACTGCTGCGGTGTTTCCACAACTGTCCTTATGTTTGTATGGTGGCATTTCATGATGCCACCTTTGGACTTCTCATCTGCTTGCCCCTTTTAACCTCTCAGATAAAGAGGTCGTAGGTCAAATAAGCACTTCCTGACCTATTCACCTATAGATACGTTCAACATCTCAAATGGCGCCTTACAAATGTTGAATCAAAAAAAAGATTGTTTGCTACTTTTTGATACTTTTGTATCCCAAAATGTGTATGGCATGTTATATATAGTGCAGTACATAGGGAAAAGTGTTCCATTTGGGATAAACACTAAGATATTTCTAAAGAGTGGTGCGGCCATAAGGGCTTCTGGGGGATCCGTTCATTACTTGGTTAACCCTCTTTTCACCATGGTGTTTGAAAGTTTCATCCACGTTATATATCTGACCTATCGGCCAGCTGGAGCCAAACACAGGAGCAGGACTGTTATGCTCTTCTTTCTGTTTGGACTCAGCATTGTTGAGAAAGAGCCTGTATATGTGGGAAATTACTAAGGGTGAAACTGACAGTAAAACGTTCAGCATGCATTAGATTACCCAATAAGATATTATCTATCTAATGATACTTTCCCACACACTAATCCAGCACATGCAAGCCAAGCACCGCACATAATGTACTATGTATATGGTTTCAAAGGCATATTGTGGATGTCAAATGAGACAGCCACTATTCTTCACCACTATAACGGCATCGTTTTAGGGCAGTGAATTCATCAGGTGAAGTGCAAGTCACTGTTGCATTGTGGGATTGTTGACGTGCTGCACGCTGCTTGCTGTTACCTACCTGGCTACCTGCCAAACTTTTTTCGAATTTACTCTTTGTAAACTAATTGGTTAAATTCTACTTTAAGAGTTTACCAACGCAATATTTTTATCTGTTGACCTTTTTACCCAACTTTTCTACACCGGGACT